>ML853397.1:14476-29649 GCA_009831015.1 Picea engelmannii
GTCATTTTTTGGATTTGTAAAGAACTATTTCGAAGTTGCCTTAGTTGAGAAGTCTTGTTTAGGACCAGAGACAAGTTTGTGTTTTCATCAAAAGCGTGTTTGATTGGATTTGAAGAAGAATTGTTTCTGATTTTATCTCATGAATGGATGTTGTAACGAGTAAGAGCTTCTGAATCTGTTGATAAGTTACCCGATTTTATATTTTTATAGTTCTTGTTTTTAATGATCAAAAGTAAATTGTTGTGTTAGTATGTGATTGATTATTAGAGTTAATGAAACTAATTTTCTTGCCATCGTTTATTGCATGTATGTTTTTCTTCTGGTAATTGTACCTCAGTCAATAATTGGAACACCAACAGGTTAATGTATTAGTACTAGGCTTGTGGTCGAGAATCATTGTCTGCATGCTAGAGTGAAAGGGTTATCCCAAGCTCAGCCTTCTCCAGTAGTTAAGCTTTCCCACTTTGTTACCTAGTTGGTTTATACAAAAAAATTTCTTGTATCCGTCCCACCTATAAGAGAAAATACAAAAAAGAGAACGTCTGAACTGAAGGAGGAGATTTCACAAGAAAACGTTGTGCCCATTGATTAATTGGCCGGATCGCAAGATTTGGAGAGCCATTCACCATTAAACTCTACAGAGTCTAATTGGGCCTCGGTAGCAGGTTTGGTTCCTACTTTTGAGTTAAAGGGATTTAGGACCCCTCAACACCAGTCACCTGCCACATCATCAACCATACAACCCAGTCATCTGCCACGTCAGCCTGCCGTACTACCAAGTCATCTGCCATACAATCCAGTCACCTGCCACGTCAATCTACCGTATGCCCAACTGTCATCCATACGACCACGTGTCCACCTGTCATTGGGCCACGCCACTGTATGGATTTCCACATGTCATCCATACAATGACACGTGTCAAATCCATATAGTGCCAACTCAGCCCGAAAGTGATGAAAATGAGTGACACATGTCACCTCTTGGTGATGCCATGTCAGTATGATGACATCATCATGACATAATGCTGTCATCATCCTGACGCATGATGATGTTACTTGTCGTACATGTTGACGTCGATGTTGAATTTTACCCAATTGATTGTTTACCTGTTTGGGATTTCGGTCAGAACGCGATAAATTTTGCATACGGTGTCCGTTTGATGAAAAAAAAATATGGCCAGAATCAACGTGATGAGACAAACAAAATGACGCTAGTTTCGTCCAATTCTGAGAACTTTGAGTTTTAGGCCTTCCTAGACCCATTTTGGTTCCTAGATCCATTTTGGATCACGCCTCCCCACTAAGACCTTTTGGTCCTCCAAAATGATACTAACTAGTCATCAAGTGTGGGATATGCCACCCCACTTGTTCTCTGTCTTAAACTATGTCCTATGCACCAGTCTCATCAATATCAATTGCAAAAAAACCATGAAAACTGACAACACATTGTTAGCCACTTATACTCTATCACATCTTACTGAAGCCACTATCATCCATTTTGACAATATTAGCAATGATAACATCATAAATATGACTGCAAATGAGCTAATATTTTTGTAGTACTTGCATGACATTAGCTTATCTTGAAGAAAATTATGACTGAACTTCCATGATACAATCATCTCATGTTCATGCTTAAGATAAATTGCTTGATTTGGCACAATTATAGGTGTGTTTCTTGCATGAGTTACCTTCCTTAATTGTTCCATTTGTTAGCACAATTTCTTGCCAGTTGGCGTTTCCTTCCGGTTTTGGGCCCCTGGTGTAAATGCATAGAAGTGGGATTTGAAAACCGGTCGAGTGTGTTTTATTCAAAGTCCGCAGCCATGAGAATTGAGCGCATCCCACAGAAGAAGCCCATTTCGGGCTTAAAATCAAGTGAGCAGGCACTTTGTCTTTCAACGACGAATATCCACAGATGGGGTAGATCAATGGCCATCGGGTAAGTTTGGGCCGCTGAGTTGCATGTGGTCAAGTGCCTTAGCTCATCTCCTATGGCCAAAATCACGAAACGATCAAGCCATTTCAGCATTTCGGCTACTGGGACTTCGAGAGAACAGAGGGTCTCATCCTTTCACTACTTTTCAAATCCCCGAAGCCCGAAACGTCGAAAGGGTCCAGGCCAGAGGCGGTCCCACATTCATTCAAGTGTTGATCTAGGTCGTCCATCCAATGGGATGCGTGGCGCACGTTCAAGCCATTTCGGCATTTCAGCTATCGCGACTTTGAGAGAACATAGGGTCTCATCCTTTCGCTACATTTCAAATCCCCGAAGCCCAAAATGCTGAAAGGGTCCAGGACAAAGGCGGTCCCACATTCATTCAAGTGTTGATCTAGGCTGTCCATCCATGGGACGCGTGGTGCACGATCAAGCCATTTCGGCATTTCGGCTATCGGGACTTCGAGAGAATAGAGGGTCTCATCCTTTTGCTGCATTTCAAATCCCTGAAGCCCGAAACGCCGAAAGCGCCTTTGAATATAGGCACAGGGTCACAGCCCGTGGTCACCTGGGGGTGATAGAAAGAATTGTGCAAAGGGATGAAGTGCCAGGTTTAGTTGCAAAAGGGATCGCCGCGTTCTCCAGAGACCAATTTAGCTCGACCTTGATCTTGGTCCTTGCTAAAAATAAATGAAGGTGGATGGAGGTATTTGAAACCTTGGCTCACTCATTAAATGCATAGCATGGAGGTTCCAACAGGAAGTTTGTCCGAGATGGTCTTGTATGCTGGTTTTCTCCAAAGAAGCCATGCTGATTTCTCGTCTGACCAGAGGAGTCTGCACATGCTATTTTAGCCTTTAATGTTTTAGCTACCCCCCCTGCAAAGGCCATGCAAAGTTAAGGTGACGTCTGACAAAGGAGTTTAGGCCATATTTGACCGAGGAGACGCCACACCTTGAAAGTCCTAAGACGCCTTTGTTGGGCAAAAGTTTAGGAGTATATGTACTCAGTTTTGTATTTTTGTAAGCATCGATGGTTGAGCGAGTCTCCCGATTGTAAATTTTTGATGAAGCACTGGTTGCCCTGGTTATGTATTGACACTTGAGACTTCTTGCCTTATGAATGTTAGCCTCTTTCCATCTATCTATTTACACTGTGTTAGAACTGATGAGAATTGGAGGATCCAGTCGAGTTGCGCTGTTATAGGATGATGTATGTTGGATCACTGTAATAGTTGCATTGTTTCTAATCAGTTCTTGTATTTTCTCAACACTCAAAGACTTGGAATTGGAAGATCCAGTCAAGTCACCTTTCAGTTCCCCGAAACTATGAACCAAGAGGATCTTTTGTTCTGATTTTTTCCTCTTCAATCTATTGAAAGGCCTGATGCCCAAGGCAGTCTTTCTCACTCCTCTTACCAAGTCTTCCATTTGCTCATTTTATAATCAGCCCACTGACTGAGGTTAGATCAAGACCTCTTTTGTTGTTACATACCAGACCCGGTTTTCTGAGTTAGAGCGATATCTTCCTGGGCCTCTATCCATCCGATCACCCCATTAAATTATTCGTGACATAAACTAATGGGCGTTGGGCTCTGATCCTAATGCAATCCAGGAGTGACTTCTGACGCTAACATTTTTGGCGACGTTGCCGGGGACGAAGTTGAAAATTTTCCCCGAGATTGAACGACATCGAGCCTCTGATTCTGAAGGTGCATCAGGCATTAGAGCCTTTGAAGATTGCTACTGTGCACCTGGCGACTCCATTGTGATGAATCCACTGTGGCGAACCTGCCTTTTTATTGTGTCTTTAAGAGGTAGACACAGGCGGTCCCATCCACAGATGCCTCTAGCTACGCCTGAAGCTGAGCCGCAGGCGAATTTCAGAAGAGGAAAGGTCCTCCAAGGAGAAACTTCCACCGCCAAACCAAGTATTTTTCCATCTCCTTCTGTAGAAACTCCTTTTTCTTCTCCTTAGCTTCGCAACAAACCTTTTTTTGAAACCTCCCATTTCTTGAATTTCAGAAGTGTTCCTACCGAGTTGTATCCTCCTCCTTGTTTTGGACTAGAGGGAGAAACCCTTTTCACTTCCCTTACCCCTGCAAGCCTATTTCTAGTATCCTTGGTTCAAGCTCCTTCCCCTCCAAGTTCTCCTCCACCTAATATCCCTATGGCAGGAGCAAATCCCCCCATGACTAGAATGGAGGCTATTATAGCCACTAGGTATGCTCCCCTTTTGCTACCCCAACCTCTCAACGCCCTTCCAGCAGATGGCTACCTCAAGCAACTGCCCAAGTTTACAGGCAAGGGGGACATAACTACAGAAGAACACCTTGAAGCCTTTTATAGTTTTACAGACGACCATGTCATCATGCATGTAGATGTGTGGATGGGGATTTTTGTCCATAGTCTTGAGGGTGAGGCTAGAAAATGGTTTAGGGCCTTGACTCCTGGATCTATTAATGGGATCGAGGCCTTGGATAACGCCTTTTTGAGACAGTGGGGAGACAAAAAGGACTTCATGTATTACATGAAAGAGTTTGGATCTTTGAAGAGAAAGGAAGGCGAGTCTGTTTTTGACTTCTCCAAGAGATTTAACAAAATGTACAATAAAATCCTCCCTGAGATTAATCCCTCAAAAGCCTCTGCGAAGATCACTTATGCTAGCTCTTTTGATCCTGATTTCTGCCTTCTGTTGAGGGAAAGGAGAGCCACCACTCTGGCACACATATAGGACACGACCATAGAGGCAAAGTCTAATATATTGGCTATTGACCGACTCAGGAGTAAGGCTGACAAAGACATACCCAGGAGGAGAGCTGAAGCCTCCTCATCCCATTCCTCTCCCCTTCCTCCTCAGTCGGATGAGGTAACTAAAGTGATGAAATCTCTTTCGGCTAGGATGGAAAGGTGGGAGTTAGAGGGGAAGCCCGTGTACAAAAATCCCCAGAATACTGATAGCAGAGGTTTCAGGAGGCCTGGTAACAATGTGCCACAGGCCTCCCCAAGGGAACAAAGGAGTAGAGACATACATGATCAAAGGATTCAGACCCCTCTCCAAAACAACATAGTTGCTCATGAGGAAGGAGACGAGATAGAATAACTCAACCCTGAAATTCACTGCATTGAAGACACCTCCTCTTTTCCCCATTTGACTCAATATGCATATGAAGAATCCATTATGAGCATCCAAATCAATGAGTTGGGTAAAGGGGAGAAGGCCAACAATTCCCCTAACAGATACCATCTCCGGTCAAAGAATAAAGATGATACTTTTGACTGCCAGGATCAACCCCTTATACTAGAAAGGCCTGCTAAATCTGTTGTGACAACTACTAAAGAAAATAAAGCTCATAATACTTCATCAACAGCCAAAGATCCTATTTCTGAGGTAAGGGAACCTCCTAAGCCCCTCTCCTCTTTTAGTTTTGAGCATGAGATTCAGAAGATCAGAATTCCTGTACCCCTCTCAGAACTAGTTAAAAATGAAGATTTCAAAAGGTCCCTCTCTAAGCCGCTACAATCCGAGCCCCCCCAGCCTTCCACAGACTCAATAAATCTTCAATATGAAAACCCAGTAGTTATCTTAGGTCCCATGGTAGAAGACAAAGATGATTCATCCCCTCCCTTCTACACATCCCTGAACATACATAATAAGGTGCTGCATAATTGCCTCATGGATTCAGGTGCTTCCCACAACCTTATGCCCAAAATATTCATGGAAGAATTGGGACTGGAGGTGATGAAGGCTTACCATGATTTATACTCTTTCGATTCAAGGAGGGTGCAATGTCTCAGAGTCATCAAAGACTTGGTCGTCTCTTTTTTTCAGCTACCAATGAAAAGTGTGGTCATGGACATTTTAGTAGCCGATGTTCCTCCCAAGTTTGGCATGCTATTGTCAAGATATTGGATTAAAAATCTTGGAGGAACATTACAAATGGATCTCACATATGCTACCATTCTATTCTTTGGAGGGGAACACAAGAGGTTGTACAGAGAGGCCCAACTGGCCTACATTGTTAGTGATGAGGCAAACCCCACCAATCACCCTATCTTTGCACTAGACACTGATTTGGGATCTAGTTTGTTGCAGCTCACTGATGCTCCTGAAACCCCTTTTCAAGTCAGAAGGTAGCCCCCTTTAAATCAAAAGATGCCTCCTCCAACCACCTTTGTTTGGAAGATGTTTTTCGATGGGGCTTCTTCTATCAAAGGCGTCGGTGTGGGAGTGGTGTTGGTGTCACCTTGTCAGGAAACCATGTCCCTGTCATACAAGATAAAATTTGAAGCCACCAATAATGTGGCAGAATACGAAGCTCTGGTTCTGGGTTTAAGGGCCGCAAAAGAGATGGGGATAGAGGAGATAACGGTGTTCAGAGATGCTGAACTGATTATTCAACAAGTCATAAACGCTTATCGGGCCAAGAATCCTTGGCTCAGGAGCTACATAAATGAGGTGTGGGACTTGATTGACAATTCCTTCTCAACTTTCAACATCTCTTTTATTCCAAGGGAGAAAAATGCTTTGGCCGATTCCTTAGCCGTTTCAGGGAGTCTGTTCAGGATCCCTTTGTCGCCTAAGAGAAAATATGATGTTGAGATAAAATATAGGCCATCTGTACCGGACAATGTCAGACATTGGAAGGTATTCGAAGACAATCTGGAAATCAAGAATTTTCTGCAGGCTGTCGACGAATTTTCTGCGTTGCACATTGATCAAGACCCTGACCTTGAAGGCCACCCTTTCCCTAAAGTATTTTTAAATAAAATTTCTAATCACCAGATTATTCAGCTGCCTAGCAATCACATTCCGAAGGGACTAGTCCCTTTAGAAAGATTGTTCGATGGTAACGATGTGGCAGTAAGGGGTGAAGTTTCGAATGAAGATGCTGATTCAACTGAGTGTAACATTGGCACACAGGAGGAGCCTAAATTTGTTAGGTTTTCAAGCAGCTTGACCAAAGAACATAGAGCCAAATATACTGATCTATTAAGAGAATTTGCTGATGTGTTCGCATGGACTTATGAAGACTTCAAGACATATGACATGTCTGCCATTTAACACAAGATCCCACTAAAGGAGGAGGCTAAACCATTTAGGAAGAAGTTAAGATAGATAAATCCCATGTTGCTGCCTATCATGGAGAGAGAAGTAAGGAAGTTGTTAGATGCCCAAATCATTGTTCCCTTGAGATATTCTGAGTGGGTGGCCAATTTGGTCTCGGTAAGGAAGAAAAGTTGTGAAATCAGGCTCTGTGTTGACTTCAGGAACCTGAACCGGAGCTCAAAGAAAGACAACTATCCCTTGCCTAACATGGAACACATACTGTAGAAGGTAACTGGTGCATCCAGGATATCCATGGTTGATGGATTCTCTGGGTATAATCAGATATCAGTCATGCCCAAGGACAGAGAGAAGACGACCTTCACCACTCCCTGGGGGACATTCATGTATGCCAAGATGCCGTTTGGACTTATGAACGCAGGAGCAACGTTTCAACGAGCTATGGATATGGCCTTCATAGGAGGGAAATACCAGTTTGTGGTGATCTATCTGGACGACATCACAGTCTTATCCAGGTTTGATATGGAGCACTGCTGTCACCTAAGGAAGGTTTTCCTGAAATGCCGAAAGTTTGGCCTTTCTTTAAATCCCAAGAAGTCTGTTTTTGCTATGAAGGAGGGTAAGTTGTTAGGCCATATAGTATCAACAGAGGGAGTGAGGATTGATCCCAACATGGTAGAGGCAATTCAGACCCTGTCACTTCCCAGATCTAGGAAGGAAGTTCAGGCCTTTTTGGGGAAGATTAATTTTCTGAGGAGATTCGTCTCAAATTTTGCTGAATTGGTGAAACACATCACATCCATGCTCAGGAAAGGAAATGAAGTAAAATGGACTGCTGAGCCCAGGGAATCTTTCATCCAAATAAAAAGGGCATTGACTGAGGCACATGTGCTGATCAGTACTAACTATTCCAAGGATTTTCTAATTTTTTTGTTCACTTCTTTTGATACAGTAGTAGTGGTCTTGTTGTAGAAAAACGAGGAAGGCCGAGAGTAGCCGATTTCTTTCTTCAACAAGGCATTAAGAGATGCGGAGATCAGGTATGAAATCATGGAGAAACAAGCTTATGCCTTAGTGAACGCTCTCAAAGCTTTCAGAGTCTATGTCTTGCACTCAAAAGTGACTGCATACGTGCCTTCAACATCTGTGAAAGATATCCTTATACAACCTGACATAGATGGAAGAATAGGTAAATGGATTGCCAAGATTTTGGAGTTTGACCTAGAGATAAAGCCCACCAAGCTGGTTAAAGGGAAGGGTTTAGCCAAGCTGTTGGTTGAATCCAATTGCAGGGATTTGGGGGTTAGCTTCATAAATACTTGCTCAGAAAAACAGCTAGCTGAGTCATCCAGCAAAATATCTCACGACGGCTCATCACTAGCAGAATGCATCTGGTACTGAGACATTTTGTACTTTCTGCAAGAACTGAAGCCTCCTGATGGAATGGGTAAAAGTAAGGCAATATATTTAACGCTCAAGATGATAAGGTATTGCCTCATTGACCAGGTCTTGTACTGGAGAGACCCCCTAGGGGTGTTGCTGAGGTGTCTGAGCCCACAAGAAGCCCAAAAAATTATGTTTGAGTGCCATGGTGGCCTTTGTGGAGGGCATCATTTTTGGAAGACCACAACTCAAAAAATTCTTAGGGCTGGGTATGACTGGCCCACCTTGTTCACTGATGTCTGTAGATAAGTTAGATCTTGTATCAAATGCCAAAGGTTCTCAGGAAAGCAACAACTCAACTCACTGCCACTAAAGCCTATGGTAGCTTCAACACCTTTTCAACAGTGGGGGTTGGAATTCATTGGGGAGATTCATCCTCCTTCAAGTTGCCAACACAGATGGATCCTGACTGCGAAAGACTATTTCACTAAGTGGATAGAAGTGGCCTCCACCAGGAGTGTTTCTCACAAGGTTATTATCAGTTTCCTGGAGGATATCATAGCCATATTTGGCTGTCCCAGCAGAATTGTCATTGATAATGCTGCTTCTTTCAGGTTCGAGCCTCTGATTAAGTTCTGTGAACAGTTAAAAATTTCACTGATCCACTCCACCCCCTATTATCCTCAAGGAAATGGACTGGTAGAGTCTTCCAATAAAAGCCTAATCAAGCTCATCAAAAGATTGTTGGAGGAAAAAAAGAGGGTCTGGGATTCAAAGCTCAAATTCGCTCTATGGGCCGATCAAGTGACGATGAAAAGGTCCCTAGGCACCTCACCTTTTCAACTAGTTTATGGGATGGAGGCTATTTTTCCCACTCAACTCGTGTTACTCGTAGCGAAATTCTTCTAGTATCTTGAAGGAGAGCCAGACCATATGGTCAAAAGGATTGATCAAATAGTGGAGGTGCAACAGATCAGGGAACAAGTGATGGACATGGCCCATATTCATCAACAGAAGGTCAAGCAGGCTTTTGACAGAAAGGTCACAAAGAAGGAATTCGAGCTCGGGGATTTGGTGCTTAAGTGGGATGCACCCAGGAAGGATAGGGGAAAACACAACAAGTTTGACGCCCTCTGGATCGAGCCCTTCAGGATCACTGAAGTATTCTCGAATAACACTTATAAGTTGCAGGACTTGGAGGGTGATGGAGTTTTTAATGGCCCAGTAAATGGGCATTTCCTAAAAAAATGTTTTGTTTGAGCCGAAGGCGGCCCCTCGTTTTGTAAATATTATCCTTTTAGTTGTTTATTTATTTATTTTTATCTTAATAAATGACTCTATATCCCAACATCAAGGCACTGAAGCCGCAAATGAGTTCTTAGAGCATCGCAGGGACGACTCTATCCCCCATGGAGCCTAATGTTAGCACAATTTCTTTCCAGTTGGCGTTTCCTTCCGGTTTCGGGCCCCTGGTGTAAATGAATAGAAGTGGGATTTGAAAACTGGTTGAGTGTGTTTTATTCAAAGGCCGCAGCCATGAGCATCGAGCGCAGCCCACAAAAGAAGCCCATTTTAGGCTTAAAGTCAAGCGAGCGGGCACTTTGTCTTTCAATGGAGAAGATCCATAGATGGGGCATATCAACGACCATCGGGTAAGTTTGGGCCGCTGAGTTGCACATGGTCAAGTGCTTGAGCTCATATCCTATAGCCAAAATCACAAAACGATCAAGCCATTTTGACATTTCAGCTACTGGGACTTTGAGATAACATAGGGTCTCATCCTTTCGCTGCATTTCAAATCCCCGAAGCCCGAAACGGCGAAAGGGTCCAGGCTAGAGGCGGTCCCACATTCATTCAAGTGTTGATCTAGGCCGTCCATCCAATGGGATGCCTGGCGCATGATCAAGCCATTTCGGCATTTTATCTATAGGGACTTCGAGAGAACAGAGGGTCTCATCCTTTCACTGCATTTCAAATCCCTGAAGCCCGAAACGTCGAAAGGGTCCAGGCCAGAGGCGGTCCCACATTCATTCAAGTGTTGATCTAGGCCGTCCATCTAATGGGACGCGTGGCGCACAATCAAGCCATTTTGGCATTTAGGCTACTGGGACTTCGATAGAACAAAGGGTCTCATCCTTTTGCTGCATTTCAAATCCACGAAGCCCGAAACACTGAAAGTGCCTTTGAAGATAGGCACAGGGTCATAGCCTGTGGTCACCTGGGGGTGATAGAAAGAACTGTGCAAAGGGCCGAAGCGTTGGGTTTAGCTGCAGAAGGGATCACCACATTCTCTAGAGACCAGTTCAACTCGACCTCAATCTTGGTCCTTTCTAAAAAGAAATGAAGGTGGATGGAGGTAGTTGAAACCTCGACTCACTCATTAAATGCATAGCATGGAGGTTCTGGCAGGCAGTCTGCCCGAGATGGTCTTGTATGCTGGTTTTCTCCAAAGAAGCCATTCCAAGTTCTCGTCTGACCAGAGGAGTCTGCACACACTATTTTAGCCTTTAATGTTTCAACTACCCCCCCTGCAAAGGCCATGCAAAGTTAAGGTGATGTTTGAAAAAGGAGTTCAGGCCAGATTTGACTGAGGAGACACCACACCTTGAAAGTCCTGAGACGCCTCTGTTGGGAAAATTTTTAGGAGTATGTGTACTCAGTTTTGTATTTTTGTAAGCATCGATGGTTGAGCGAGGCTCCTGATTGTAAAGTTTTGATGAAGCACTGGTTGCCCTGGTTATGTATTGACACTTGAGACTTCTTGGCTTATGAATGTTAGCCTCTTTCCATCTCTTTGTTTACACTGTGTTAGAACCACTCGGAATTGGAGGATCCAGTCGAGTTGCACCATTATAGGATGATGTATGTTGGATCACTATAATAGTTGCATTGTTTCTAATAAGTTCTTGTATTTTCTTAACGTTGAATGACTTGGAATTGGAAGATCCAGTCAAGTCACCTTTCAGTTCCCCGAAACTTTGAACCAAGAGGATCTTGTGTTCTGAGTTTTTCCTCTTCAAGCTATTGAAAGGCCTAATGCCTAAGGAAATCTTGCTCACTCCTCTTACCAAGTCTTCCATCTGCTCATTTTATAATCAACCCACTGACTGAAGTTAGATCAAGACCACTTCTGTTGTTACATACCAGGCCCGGTTTTCTGAGTTAGAGAGATATCTTCCTGGGCCTCTATCCATTCGATCACCCCATTAAATTATTCATGACATAAAATGATGGGCATTGGGCTCTTATCCTGCCGTAATCTAGGAGTGACTTCTAACGCTAACACCATTGTTTGAAGATATTTATTTTCTTTTAAGTGATGAGCATGGACCACATATTCATTTCCTTCTTTGAGTAAGTGATATTGATTCTGTTCCTTGTAGAAGATTGCTTTGCGATCATACAAATAAGGAATGCCTAAGACCATTCCACATTCATTTAGTGGCACCACATCACATTTTACCTCATCCACAAAATTAGATTAAATTGCAAACTTTAAAGTGTATTGCTTAGTTATGTGAAATTTATGATTGTTGCTTATGCATTTAAGTGAGTAAGGTTTATGATGCATTTGAGTGTTTAATCCCAATTGTTTAACCACTTCCTCTGAAATAAATTTATATAGAGATCCAATATCTATCAATGTGTCGACCTTAGTATGCCTCATTACGACCCTTATGTGAAACAATTTACTTCTAGAATCAAATGCATCACCAAGTTTACCTGTCAAATCAGCCACTGTGATTTTAGATTCATCACCCGAATCCGATCCCAAGTCTGTTGATCGTGATGCTGCTGCAACTGTTTTCCTCCCTTTCCTCTCTTTGAACCACTTTTGTCTCTTCTCGGGATGCAATTTCCAACAATGGTCATCATCATGCCCTTCTTTCTTCCAATGCTTGCAAGAGAGTTTCTCTTCCTTTCTTGCCACTGAATTTTCTTTCTTTCCATTCCCCTTCCTTTTGTCCTCTTTTAAGATGATTCCCCTGATACACCAACTCTTGTTTTCCCTGCCTCAATGTATGTTGCTTGAACATAAACCTCATCAATATTAGTAGGTCCAAACATAAATACAGTGTTATGAATGTGTGCAGGTAAAACTCCTATATACTTCATAAGAGTTTCTTGGGCATGTAATGGAATGTCTAACATTAATGCCATCTTACAAAATTCATTTGTGTATTCTTGCACTGTTTGTCCCTTTCTTATTTTAAGACATTCCCATTCAATTAAATCTTTCTCTTTATAACCCAAAGGATTAAATTCCTTTCTAAGTGCAGAAAAAAAAACTTTCCATGATGGAAATACATTACCCACTTGTTGCATGCCATTTTGCAACTTGCTTTGCCACCAGATGAGTGTTGTGACTGCAAGTCAAAGCGATGCCAATTTAATTTGAGTTGCCTCATCCTTTATTTGTTGCACACTACAAGAAACTTCCATCTGTCTGACCCAGTTATCAAGCCTCTCTGCATTGACTTCACGATCATACATGGGTAATTCAAATTTCACATCAAGCTTAAGTAAAGGCATATCATGTTTATGTTTATGGGAATGTTTTCTTGTGGTGGATTTGGAGCTTGTACTTGAAGAAGAAGAAGTTGATGGAGAAGAAGGAGGTGAAGGAGTAGGTTTAGGAGGATCCTCTCCTTCTTCACTTTTGACCTTTGAATATTCACCTAGAATCGGTCTCTTTTGCTCCAAGTAATCGTCATATAAAACCTTCATCATCTCCGACATGGAGAAGAAGGTATTTTGAAACTATACCTCGTCATGAGAAAGTCCCTCTTCCAATGCCATAGTCTCACTTTGAGAAGTTATCTTTCTCAATCCAATCTCAGGATTCTCTTCAACAAGCTTGCCTTCACCACAATTCATATTTTCCCTGGTAATCATGTGTTGGCTATCGGAAGTCACTCCTAGATTGCTTGCAGGAGCAGAGCCCGACGCCCATCAGTTAATGTCACGATTTTTTTTTTAGGGGTGATCTAATGGAGGAAAGCTCAGGGAGATATCACTCTAACTCGGGGACTGAGTCTGGTACCTATGGTGACAAAGGAGGTCTTGATACAACTTCAGCCAGTAAGTTGATAAAAGGGTGAGTAGGTGGAAGACTTAGTGAGAAAAGTGAACAAACAGCTTTGGGCAACAGGCTTACGACTATTCGCAGAAGAAAGACACCGAAGGAAAGATCCGCTTGGCTCAGGGTCTCAAGAAACTGAGGAGGACTCGACTGGATCCTCCAATTCCGCGTCACTCAGCACTGAGAAAATCATAGGAGCTAGTTAGAAACATTATAACTGCTACAGTGATCCTACCAACATCATCCTATAACAACTATAGCTCGACTGGATCCTCCAATTCCGAGCATTTCTAACATAGTGTAACATAGACGTAAAAGAAACTGACATTCATCAGGCAAGAAGTCTCAAAAGTGCATACATAACCAGAGTATCAGTACTTCATTAAAGATTTACATCCGGGAGCTCAGCTCAACCATCGATAGATACAAAAATGGCGAAAACGCCTTCATATACTCAAAACTACAACAACAGCGAAATCAAGACACTGCATTGAAAGCTTTGCGTCTGCATGGCTTCTGACAGTCAACATCTGAAAGATCGTGCAACTTATGTCAGACGCAATCTTAATTCTTTGAAAGTTCCAACGACGAATCGACGTGTCTTAAATTCATGGCCGTGCTTTCCCATTAAGGCGGAGACGATGTCTAACCACCACCAACCGCTTCAATAATTGCTTCTTGGGATTGAGAACGACCCAGCCAACTCAACATTTTGGGATATGGAGTACTCCTCACGCCGCCACCTGGAATAACTGAACAACTTGGAGGACGGGTATGAGTAGAGGCTAGTGCGAAGGAAAGGGCACATGACAGGGGTGGTGGCGTCAGATTATGGGGACAAGGCCTGAACAGATAGGAAGGCGAGGAAGGTTGAAGGAGAGACACTTGGTAAAGGATCGAACGCAGGAAGCAAGAGGGTAGACGTGGAAAGGAACGGGACACGTGGCAGGCGGTAAATAGATGATGAGATGAGGAAGAGGCCATGTGGACGAGTGATGGAGAGGAGGAACGATGACACACGACAGTAGGGGAAAGGCGGAAAGGGAAATGTCATGATGGGAGACGGGCCCATGCGGGATTAAATACAGGGTAGCTGAGAGGGACGAGGCCGTCGATGAGCCGTTGATCCGGGCTCCTCGATCGTGGCCGCTGAAAGTCGCGTCCCTGATTCCGGACCGCCCCCCTCTGCTTAAAGGTAGAAAGGCGGGGGGGGGTCCGGAATGGTCTTCATCGCCATTGATCCGAGCGTGCCGATCTGGGCCGTTGGAGAGTTGCGCCCCCGATTCTGAACCCCCCCGGTCGAAAGGAAGGGGGGGTCCGGAATCCAATATGCGTCGTTGATCAGAGCGCGCAGATCCCAGCTGTTCAAAATTGATTCTTGTTTAACACAGGCGCATTCGCACCAAAACTTAGGACAAGTGGGTTTTTAACCCTTCCTTTCACATTCTAACCCCCCCTACAAGAAATATCGCTAACATTCGGCTCCATGGGGGATAGAGTCATCCCTATGATGCTCTAAGAACTCTTCTGAAGACTTAGTGCCTTTGCTGTTGGACTATGGAGTCATTTATTAGTCCGAAATAAAAAACATAAACAATATGTACAAAATGAAACAAAAAGAGCCAACTGTGGCTCATAGAAAACACTTTTTTAAGAAATGCCCGTTGACTGGGCCATGGAAAACTTCATTGCCTTCCATATC
>ML853398.1:8852-21436 GCA_009831015.1 Picea engelmannii
TAGGCTAGGTAGAGTAGGTTAGGTAGAGTAGGCTAAGCTAGGGTAGGCTAGGTAGAGTAAGCTAGGCTAGGCTAGGTTAGGTTGAGTAGGCTAGGATAGGGTAGCATAGGCTAGGCTAAGTAGACTAGGCTAGAGTAGGCTAGGCTGAGATAGAGTATTCTAGGCTAGGATAAAGTATTCTAGGCTAGGTAGAGTTAGCTATGATACATAAGGCTAGGTAGAGTAGGCTAGACAGAGTAGGCTAGAGTAGATTAGGCTAGATAGAGTAGTCTAAGCTAGGATAGTGTAGTCTAGGCTAGGTAGAGTAGGCTAGGATAGGGTAGGCTAGGGTAGGGTAGGCTAGGTAGAGTAGTCTAGTCTAGGCTAGGCTAGTATAGAGTTGGCTAGGATAGAGTATTCTAGGCTAGGCTAGGATAGATTAGGCTAGGCTAGGCTAGGATAGAGTAGGCTAGGTAGAGTAGGCTAGGCTAGGCTAGGCTAGGTAGAGTAGGCTAGGATAGAGTAGGCTAGGCTACGCTAGGCTAAGATAGAGTAGGTTAGGATAGAGTAGGCTAGGTAGAGTAGGCTAGGCTAGTTTAGGTAGAGTAGGCTAGGTAGAGTAGGCTAGGCTCAGCTAGGCTAGGCTTGCCTAGGATAGAGTAGGCTAGGCTGGGCTAGGATAGAGTAGGGTAGAAAGAGTAGGCAAGGCTAGGCTAGGTAGAGTAGGCTAGGTTAGGATAGAGTAGGCGAGGATAGGATAGAGTAGGCTAGTCTAGGCTAGGATAGAGTATGCTAGACTAGGTAGAGCAGGCTAGGCCAAGATAGAGTAGGCTAGGCTATGTAGAGTAGGCTAGGCTAGGCTAGAGTAGAGTAGGCTAGGCTAGGCTAGGTAGAGTAGGCTAGGTAGAGTAGTCTAGGCTATGCTAGAGTAGAGTAGGCTAGGATAGGCTAGGCTAGGTAGAGTATGCTAGGTAGAGTAGGCTAGACTAGACTATGCTAGGTAGATTGGGCTAAGTAGAGTAGGCTAGACTAGGCTAGGTTATGTAGAGTAGGCTAGGATAGAGTAGGCTAGGCTAGGCTAACTTGAGTAGGCTAGGCTAGTATAGAGTAGTTTAGGCTAGGTAGACTAGGCTAGAATAGAGTAGGCTAGGCTAGGCAGAGTAGCCTAGAGTAGGCTAGGCTAGGTAGAGTAGGCTAGGCTAGGATAGACTGGTCTAGGCTAGGTAGAGTAGGCTAGGATAGAGTAGGCTAGGCTAGGCTAAGCTAGGTAGAGTATTCTAGTCTAGTCTATGCTAGGCTAGGTAGAGTAGGCTAGGCTATGATAGAGTATGCTAGATTAGGCTAGGCTAGGTAGAGTAGACTAGGATAGAGTAGGCGAGGCTCGGTAGAGTAGGCTAGGATAGAGTAGGCTAGGCTGGGTACAGTAGGCTAGGCTAGGCTAGGCTAGGTAGCGTAGGCTAGGATAAAGTAGGCTAGAGTAGGCTAGGCTAGAGTAGAGTAGACTAGGCTAGGCTAGGCTAGAGTAGGCTAGGTTAGGCTAGGTTAGGTAGAGTAGGCTAGGCTAGGTTAGCTTAGGTAGAGTATTCTAGGATAGAGTAGGCTAGGCAGAGTAGGATAGGCTAGGCCAGAGTAGAGTAGGATAAGCTAGGCTAGGCTAGGTGGAGTAGGCTAGGTAGAGTAGGCTAGGCTAGGCTAGAGTAGGCTAGGCTAGGCTAGGCTAGGTAGAGAAGGCTAGGTAGAGCAGGCTAGGCTAGGCTAGGCTAGAGTAGGCTAGGTTGGGTTAGGATAGAGTAGGCTAGCAAGATTATGCTAGGCTAGGCAAGGTAGAGTAGGCTAGGCTATGATAGAGTAGGCTAGGCGATGCTAGGCTAGGTAGAGTAAGCTCGGATAGAGTATGCTAGGCTAGGCAAGGCTAGGTAGAGTAGGCAAGGCTAAGCTAGGCTAGACTAGGCTAGGCTAGGATAGAGTAGGTTAGGCTAGGCTAGGATAGAGTAGGCTAGGTAGAGTAGGCTAAGCTAGTTTAGGTAGAGTAGGCTAGGTTAGGGTAGGCTTTGATGGAGTAGGCTAGCCTAGGTAGAGTAGGCTAGGATAGAGTAGTCTAGGCTAGGTAGAGTAGGGAAGGATAGAGTACGCTAGGCTAGGTAGAGTAGCCTAGGATAGAGTAGGCTAGGTAGAGTAGGCTAGGCTAGGTTAGGTTAGGGAGAGTAGGCTAGGCTAGGATAGAGTAGGTTAGGCTAGGCTTCGATAGAGTAGGCCAGGTAGAGTCGAGCAGGCTAGGCTAGGTAGAGTAGGCTAGGCTAGGCTAGGCTATGATAGATTAGGCTAGGCTAGGCTAGGCTAGGTAGAGTAGTCTAGGATAGAGTAGGCGAGTCTAGGTAGAGTAGGCTAAGATAGAGTAGGCTAGACTAAGCTAGGATATGTGGAGTAGGCTAAGTAGAGTAGGGTAGGTACAGTAGGCTTGGCTAGGCTAGGCTAGGTAGTGTAGGATAGGATAGAGCAGGCTAGACTAGGCTAGGCTAGGTATAGTAGGCTTCGATAGAGTAGGCTAGGCTAGGCTAGGACATAGTAGGTAGAGTAGGCTAGGCTAGGATAGAGTAGGCTAGGCTAGATACAGTGGGCTAGGATAGAATAGGCTAAGCTAGGATAGGATAAAGTTGGCTAGTCTAGGTAGAGTAGGCTAGGCTAGGATAGAGTAGCCTAGGCTAGGTAGAGTAGGCTAGGTAGAGCAGTCTATTCTAGGCTAGGATATGATAGAGTAGGCTAGTGTAGAGTAGGCTAGGCTAAGCTAGGAAATAATAGGTTAGGATAGAGTAGGCTAGGTCGAGTAGGTTAGGATAGAGTAGGTTAGGCAAGGTTAGGCTAGGTAGAGTAGGCTAGGATAGATTAGACTAGGCTAGGCTAGGCTAGGCTAGAGTAGGTTAGGATAGAGTAGGCTAGGTAGAGTAGGCTAGGTTAGGCCAGGTAGAGTAGGGTAGTTAGAGTAGGCTAGACTATGCTAGGCTAGGATAGAGTAAGCAAGGCTAGGCTAGGCTAGGTAGAGTAGGTTGGGTAGAGTAGGTTAGGCTAGGCTAGGTAGAGATGAATAGGATGAAGTAGACTAGGCTAGGCTAGGCTAGGATATGATAGATTAGGCTAGGCTAGTCTAGGCTAGGTACAGTAGTGTATGCTAGGTTAGGCAGTCTAGGATAGAGTAGGCTAGGCTAGGTAGAGTAGGCTAGGATAGAGTAGGATTAGCTAGGCTAGGCTAGGTAGAGAAGGCTAGGCTAGGCTAGGCTAGGATAAAGTAGGCTAGATTAGGCTAGGCTAGGTAGAATAGGCTAGGATATAGTAGTCTAGGCTGGGCTAGGCTAGGATAAAGTAGGCTAGGCATGGTAGTGTAGGCTAGGCTAGGTAGATTAGGCTATGATTGAGTAGGCTAAGGTTGAAGAGGCTAGGTTGAGTAGGCTAGGTTAGGTAGAGTAGGCTAGGTTGAGTAGGCTAAGCTAGGTAGAGTAGTCTAGGTTGAGTAGGTAGAGTAGGCTAGGTAGAGTAGCCTAGGCTAGGTAGAGTAGGCTAGAAAAGTTTAGGCTAGGTAGAGTAGGCTAGGCTAGGCTAGGTAGAGTAGCCTAGGTTAGGCTAGGTAGAGTAGGATAGGATACAGTAGGATAGTCTAGGATAGAGTAGGCTAGGCTAGTTAGAGTAGGCTTGGATATAGTAGGCTAGGATATAGTAGGCTAGGTAGAGTAGGCTACGCTAGGTTAGGCTAGGTAGAGTAGCTAGAATAAAGTAGGCTAGGCTAGGCTAGGATAGAGTAGGCTAGGCTAGGTAGAGTAGGCAAGGTAGAGCAGGCTAGGCTAACCTAGGCTAGGATAAAGTAGGCTAGGATAAAGTAGGCTAGGCTAGGTATAGTAGGCTAGGATAGAGTAGGCTAGGCTAGGCTAGGATAGAGTAGGTAGAGTAGGCTAGGCTAGGATAGAGTTGGCTAGGCTAGATATAGTGGGCTAGAATAGAATAGGCTAGGCTATAATAAGATAGAGCTGGCTAGGCTAGGTAGAGTAGGCTAGGCTAGGTAGAGTAAGCTAGGTATTGTAGTCTAAGCTAGGCTAGGCTAGGCTATTTAGATTAGGCTAGGATAGAGTAGGCTAGGCTAGGCTATGGGAGGATAGAGTAGGCTAGGCTAGGTAGAGTAGGCTAGGATAGAGTAGTCGAGGCTAGGTAGAGTTGGCTAGGATAGAGTAGGCTAGGCTAGGCTAGGCTAGGTAGAGTAAGCTAGGCTAGGCTAGGATAGAGTAGGATAGGTGAGGCTAGGTAGAGTAGTCTAGGCTAGAGTAGAGTAGGCTAGGTAGAGCAGTCTAGTCTAGGCTAGGCTAGGATAGAGTAGGCTAGGTTATAGTAGGCTAGTCTAGGATAGGATAGAGTAGGTTAGGATAGAGTAGGCTAGGCTAGGCTAGGCTAGGTATAGTAGGCTAGGATAGAGTAGGATAGGTTATGCTAGAGTAGGTTAGGATAGAGCAGGCTAGGCATAGTAGGCTAGGCTAGGCTAGATAGAGTAGGGTAGGTAAAGTAGGCTAGGCTAGGCTAGGCTAGGATAGAGTTGGCTAGCCTGGACTAGGATAGAGTAGGCTAGGAAGAGTAGGCTAGGCTAGGCTAGGCTATGATAGAGTAGGCTAGGCTAGGTTAGGCTAGGTAGAGTAAGCTCAGATAGAGAAGGCAAGGCCAGGTAGAGTAGGCTAGGAAGAGTAGGCTCAACTAGGCTAGGTAGAGTAGGCTAGGAAGAGTAGGCTCGACTAGGCTAGGTAGAGTAGGGTAGGTTAGGATAGAGTAGGCTAGGCTACGCTCGGATATAGTAGGTAGAGTAGGTTAGGCTAGGATAGAGTAGGCTAGGCTAGGTAGAGTAGGGTAGGCTAGGTACAATATGCTTGGATAGAGTAGGCTAGGCTAGGCTAGGTGTTGGCATCATAAGTCACTCCTGGATTGCTTGCAGGAGCTGAGCCTGGCACCCATCAGTTTAATGTCACGAATTGTTTATAAAGGGGTGATCAAATGGAAGTAAACTCAGAACAATATCATCTCAACACTGAAACTAGGCCAGACGTGTATGGGCGAGTGAGGTCTTGATAAAATCCAAACAGTGAGTTGTAATAAGGGTGAGTAGGGGGGAAGACTTGTAGGAGGAGAGTGCAGGGGACTGCTATAAACATCAGGTTTCTAACAGACTGTGAGAGAAAACATCCGAGGGCAAGATCTTCTTACACCCAAATGCAGGAAACCAGAAATGACAGCAATGCAACAACAAATCATTTATCATAACATAACTGTGCTAGTTCATACGAAGCATTCGATCACGAACTCTCTGGCGTGAGACGAAACATAGATGGAAAGGAAAACTGTTTGTCATAAAACAAGAAATCTCAAACACAGATGCATAACCCAGAAACCAGAATGGTTGTTAAAACTTTATAGTCGGGAGCTTCGCTCTACCATCGATAGATACAAAAATGGCGAAAACACCTTCATATACTCAAAACAACAACAACAACAAAATCGAGACGCTGCATTAAAAGCTTTGCGTCTTCATGGATTCTGACAATCTGCAACTGCAATCTTTGAATGATCGTGCAAATTATGGTAGACGCGATCGATCTTTTGTCAGTTTCATCGGCGAATCGATGTGCCTTTAATTCATTTTCGGATTTTCCCATTATGGCAGAGACGATGTCTAACCACCACCAACCGCCTCAATAAATGCTTCATGGGGATTGAGGACGACCAGGCCTGCTCAACATTTTGGGACGCAAAAGACTCCTCGCGCTGCCACCTGAAATAACTGAATGGCTTGACGAATAAGCGTGGGGGCCAGCGCAAAGGATGGGGCGCATGACAGGAGTGATGGCGTCAAAACTTATGAGGGTGAGAAAGAAGTGGCGAGGTGTGGGAAGGGCGATAGAGGAAGACATATGGCGGAAGACAACAGGCGAAGGGGGGTAGGAGACGAAATATGATGGGCTTGGTTTTAGCGAGAGATCGACGTGGGGGGAACGAAACATGTGGCAGGTGGTGAGTGGATGATGAGGTAGAGAGAGGGCCACTCGGACTAAAGAGTGGAGATGGAAAAATGACACACGGCAGCAGGGGAAAGGTGGCTCTGGAAAATGACATAATGGGAGAAGGGCCCACGCTGGCCAAACATAGAGCAGCTGATAAGGACGGGATTGTCCAAGCACCGTTGATCCGAGCGCACTGATCTTGGCCGTTGAAAAGATGCACGCCTAATTCCGAATCCCCCCCTCCACTCAAAGGTAGAAAGGCAGGGGGGGTCCGGAATTTCCTTTATCGCTGTTGATCCGGGCGCTCTGATCGGGACCGTTGAAGAGATACGCCCCCAATTCCAGACCCCCCCCCCTGCTTAAAGGTAGAAAGGCGGGGGGGTTCAGAATCCCATATGCACCGTTGATTCGGGCGCACGAATTGCTGCCACTCGGACTTGCTTGCCGCTTACCATGGGTGCATTAGCATTCAAAACTTAGGACAAGTGGGTTTTTAACCCATACTTTCGCATTTTACCATATTACAAGAAATATCGCTAACATTTGGCTCCATGGGGGATAGAGTCGTCCCTGTGATGCTCTAAGAACTCTTTTGCAGATTCAGTGCCTTTGCTTGTTGGGCTATGGAGTCATTTATTAGGTTGAAGACAAAAACAATATTTACAAAACAAAACAAAAAGAGCCGACTCTGGCTCACAGAAAACATTTTTTTAAGAAATGTCCATTTACTGGGCCATTGAAAACTTCTTTTCCCTCCAGATCCTGCAACCTGTAAGTGTTGTTTGAGAATACTTCAAGGATCTTGAAAGGCTTGAACCAGAGGGCATCAAATTTATCGTGTTTGCCCCTGTCCTGCCTTGGTGCATCCCATCTGAGCACCAGATTACCCTGCTCGAATTCTTTCTTTCTGCTCTTCCTATCAAAAGCCTGCTTGATCTTCTGCTAGTGATTATAGGCCCTATCTAAGACCTGTTCTCTGGTCTACTGCACTTCTACCATTTGATGAATCCTTCTGGTCATATGGTTAGGTTCTCCTTCAAAGTCCTGGAGAAAATCCGCCACAAGTAAAGCGAGCTGAGTGGGGAAAATGGTCTCTATTCCGCAAACAAGTTGGAAAGGTGAGATGCCCAGGGATTTCTTTATTGTCACCCGATCAGTCCATAGAGAAAATTTGAGTTTTGAATCCCAGGCCCTTTTATTATCTTCCAACAATTTCTTAATGAGCTTGATCAGGCTTTTGTTGGAAGACTCTGCCAGTCCATTTCCTTGCGGGTAATAGGGAGTAGAGTGAATTAGAGAAATCTCAAACTGTTCATAGAAATTGATCAGAGGCTCAGACCTCAAGGGGGTGGCATTGTCAGTGATGATTCTACTGGGGCAACCATATCGGGCTATGATATCTTCGAGGAAGATGATAATCACTTTGTGAGAAGTGCTTCTGGTGGGGACAACTTCTATCCATTTGGTGAAATAGTTGGTTGCAGTCAAAATCCATCTGTGCTGGCCACTTGAGAGAGGATGAATTTATCCAATGAAGTCTAATCCCCACTGTTGAAAGGGTGTTGAGAATACTACCGGATTTAATGGCAGATATTTGAGCTGCTGCTTTCCTGAAAAATTTTGGCACTTGATGCAAGCTCTGATTTCTCTACAGACATCAGGGAATAAAGTGGGCCAGTAATACCCAGCTCGGAGGATCTTGTGAGTTGTGGTCTTCCAGAAATGATGACCTCCGCAGAGACCACTATGTAAATCAAACATAACCTTCTGGGCTTGCTGCGGGTCCAGACACCTTAGTAATACCCCTAGAGGGTCCTTCCAGTACAGGTCTTGGTCATTGAGGCAATATATGACGCTTTGAGCTTTAAATCTCTGGCCTTACTTTTTTCCAATCCATCAGGGGGCTTTAATTCTTGTAGAAAATACAAGATGTCCTTGTACCAGGCGCATGATGCTAGTGATAGGGCACCCTGGAAATGCTTGTTGGATGGCTCAACTTGTTCATGGATGAGGTTAATTCCCAAGGCTTCCCAATTGGATTCGGCCAACAACTTGCCTAACCCTTGCCCCTTTATCAATTTGGTGGTCTTAATCTCCAGATCAAACTCTAGGATATGTTTTGGTGGTCTTCGTAGGTCCATGCGAACACTTTAGCAAATTCCCTCAGCAACTTTGTATATTTGGCCCTCTACTCCTCGGTCAAACTTCTTGACACTTTGACAAAATTAGGCTCCTCTGGTGTGCCTATGTTGCACTCAGCTGTGTCAACATCATTACCTGAAACTCTACCCTTTACTGCCACATCATTCCCGTCGAATAACCTTTCTAATGGGATTAGTCCTTTCGGTATGTGATTGCTTGGCAGATGAATAATCTGATGGTCAACAATTTTAGGGTGATGGTTAGGTGCTCCTTCAACGTCAGGATCCCCATCTATGTGTAATGCAGAAAAGTCATCAACAGATTGAAGAAACTTTTCGATCTCCTGATCATCTTCAAATACCCTCCAATGTTTGACATTGTCTGGTACCGAGGGTCTATATTTTATTTCTATATTGGATCTGACAGTGGGCAGCACAGGAACTTCGAGAAAACTAGCTGTGAAGGCTAAAAAGTCAGCTGGGGCATTTACTTCCCTTGGAATGAAAGAGATGTTAAAATCCAAGAAGAAATTATCAACTAGGTCCCATACCATGTTCCTGTAATTCTTGAGTCGAGGATGCTTGGCCTGATAAACGTTTTTGACTTGCTGGACAATCAATTCTGCATCTCCAAACATAGCCATATCCCTTATTCCCATCTCTTGTGTAGCCCTTATACCCAGAACAAGAGCTTCATACTCTGCCACATTGTTGGTGACTTCAAATTTCAGCTTGTATGACAGGGATCTGGTCTCTTGACAAGGGGACATGAATACCACTCCAGCACCTGCACCCATACTGGAGGAAGCTCCATCAAAGAACATCTTCCAAACAGAGGTGGTTGGAGGAGGCATCTCCTGATTGAGAATGGGTTGTTTTCTGATCTGCAAAGGGGCCTCAGAAGTCTCAGTGACCTGTAGAAAACTAGACCCTAAGTAAGAGTCAAGTGCAAAGATGGGGTGATTAGTGGGGTTCGCTTCGTCACTGACTATGTAGGCTAGCTGGGCTTCTCTGTACAATATCCTATGTTCCCCTCCAAAGACTGGAATGGTGGCATATGTGAGATCCATCTGTAACGTCCCTCCAAGTCTCTTAATCCAAGACCTTGACAACAACATGCCAAACTTGGGGGGAACATCAACTACCATGATATCCATGACCATACTCTTCATGGGCAATTGAAACAAGGAAACTAATAGGTCTTTGATGACTCTCAAACACTGAACTCTTTTGGAGTCAAAAGAAAAGAGGTCATGATAGGCTCGGGTGACTTCTAGTCCTAGCTCTTCCATGACGGTTTTAGGCATGAGGTTGTGAGAGGCCCCTGAATCCATTAAGTAGTTGTGCAACACCTTATCATGTATGTTTAGGGATGTGTAGAAAGGGTGGGATGAGTCATCTCTATCTTCTACCATGGGTCCTAGGACAACTGCTGGATTTTCATCTTGGAGGTTTATGAAGTCTATAGAAGGACATGAGGCTTCAGATTTCAAAAGTTCAGAGAAACATTTTTTGAATTCTTCATGTCTGATTAGCTCGGTGAGGGGGACATGGATTCTGATCTTTTGAATCTCATACTTGAAATTAAAAGAAGATGTAAGCTTAAGAATTTCTCTTACTTCAGGAACATGATGGTGGATAATGGGGGAGAGGGGTTGAGCCTTCTTACCTCTGTGACTGTCTGTTGCTTCATTGGTAGGCTTCTCTATTCTAGCGGACGACTTAGGAACATCAGGTAATGCTATCTTTTTGTCGGACCTCAGGTTATACCTGCCTTGACCGCCACTAGTCTTGTCTCCTTTGCTTAATTCATTTAGCTGACTGTTCATGAAAGACTCCTCGTATGCTGATTGAGTTAGATGAGGGAAAGGAGGAGTGACTTCTAAGCAGTGGATTTTAGGCTCAGGCTCACCTATTTCCCCTTCTTCTTCATCGAACACAAAATTGTTCTGAAAGGGAGCCTGGATCCTTTGGTCGTCCCTGTATCTTCCCTTCTCTCTGTGCACAGTTGGGGGAGTAATATTATTTGGCCTCATGAAACCCCCTTTGTTCTCGGTGCTCTGAGGGCCTTTGTTCATTTGCTTCCTTTCCACCTTCAGTCTCTCCATCTCTTCAGATAGAAACCTCATCATCTGGGTCAGTTCATTCACTTGGGTGTGGGGCAACGATGGGCCAGAAGTCGAGGCTTCAGACTTTCCCTTTCTTCTGTCTGCGTCGGCCTTGTTCCTCATTATGTCAGCTGCTAATATGTTGGATTCCACTTCTATAGCTGAATCTTGCATTTGAGCTAAGGAGGTGGCTCTTCTTTCTCTCAATAGCAGACATAAATCAGGGTCAAACACACCAGCATAGGAAATTTGGGCAGAGTCTTCTGAGGGTTTTACCTCTGCAAGAATTTTGTTATACATTTTATTGAATCTTTTGGAAAAGTTAGAGACAGACTCTCCATCCATTTTCTTCAGAGCCCCAAACTCTGTCATGTAATACATATAATCCTTTCTGTCTCCCCACTGCCTCAGAAAAACATTATCCAAGGATTCAATTCCAACAATAGATCCGGGGGCCAATCCTCTAAACCATTTCCTCACCTCGCCATCCAGGCTCTGGACAAAGACTCTCATCCAGACATCCTCATTTTCAATATTCAGGTTGTCTGCATAACTGTAGAAAGTAGCCAAATGCTCCTCTGCAGTTATGTCTCCTTCTCCCGTGAACTTGGGCATGTACTTCAAGTAGTCTCCAGCGGGGAGAGGGTTCATGGGATGGGGTAGGATTAAGGGAGCATATCTAGCAGCAACTATGGAATCCATTCTATTCAGAGGGGGATTAGCACCAGCCATGGGAGTATTAGGTGGAGGAGAATTAGGAGGAGAAGGGGTGTAAACAGGAGATGAAAGAGATGATGGGGAAAATAGAGAGAAGGCTAAGAGACCTGAATGTGCAGATGCTTCTCTCTGTGAAACAGTAGTAATAAAAGGAGGGGTAGTGAAACCTTCTGAGGCCTGAGGTCTATTCTGAGGCACAAATTCCAGGGAGGGGGGACTGACAAGGATCTCTCCTTCTGATACTAGACCAGGAGGGGAAAACTCAGTAGGAACACTCTCGAAACTCAGTAAATGAGAAACCTCAGAGGAAGGACGACTAGGAAACTGAGAATAAGAAGATGGAGTTTTTACGGAAGGAGGTGGGGAAATACCTGATTCAGAGGTGAAGCTTTCTCCTTGAGGAGCCTTTCCTTTTCTGATAATCACCTCCGGATTTTCTTCAAGCGTGGCCAAAGGCAGACGTGGGTGGGACCGCATGTGCCTGCCACCGGAAGCCACAACTAATCCAACGGGTTCTCCGCAGTGGAGTCGTGACAATGGAGTCACCAAGTGCACAGTAGCAATCTGGATAATTTTGATCGATGCACCTTCGGAATTAGTTGATCATTGTCGTTCAATCCCGGGGAACATATTCAACTTCGTCCCCGGCAATGACGCCAGAAATGTTGGCATCAGAAGTCACTCCTGGATTGCTTGCAAGAGCTGAGCCTGACACCCATCAGTTTAATGTCACGAATTGTTTATAAAGGGGTGATCAAATGGAAGTAAACTCAGAACAATATCATCTCAACACCGAAACTAGGCCAGGCGTGTATGGGCGAGTGAGGTCTTGATAAACTCCAAACAATGAGTTGTAATAAGGGTGAGTAGGGGGGAATACTTGTAGGAGGAGAGTCCAGGGGACTGCTATAAACATCAGGTTTCTAACAGACTATGAGAGAAAGCATCTAAAGGCAAGATCTTCTTACACCCAAATGCAGGAAACCAGAAATGACAACAATGCAACAACAAATCATTTATCATAACATAACTGTGCTAGTTCATACGAAGAATTCGATCACGAACTCTCTGGTGTGAGACGAAACATAAATGGAAAGGAAAACTGTTTGTCATAAAACAAGAAATCTCAAACACAGATGCATAACCCAGAAACCAGAATGGTTGTTAAAACTTTACAGTCGGGAGCTTCGCTCTACCATCGATAGATACAAAAATGGTGAAAATGCCTACATATACTCAAAACAACAACAACAACAAAATCGAGACGCTCCATTAAAAGCTTTGCGTTTGCATGGCTTCTGACAATCTGCAGCTGCAATCTTTGAATGATCGTGCAACTTATGGCAGACGCGATCGATCTTCTGACAGTTTCATTGGCGAATCGACGTGCCTTTAATTCATTGCCGGATTTCCCCATTATGGCGGAGACGATGTCTAACCACCACCAACCGCCTCAATAACTGCTTCATGGGGATTGAGGACGACCAGGCCAGCTCAGCATTTTGGGACGTGGAAGACTCCTCGTGCTACCACCTGGAATAACTGAATGGCTTGACGAATAGGCGTGGGGGCCAGCGCGAAGGATGGGGCGTGTTATCACCCCATAATTTATG
>ML853398.1:41160-51184 GCA_009831015.1 Picea engelmannii
TTTTATTTTTACCTGTTTGACTTTATGAACAGATCGCAATATATCTCGCTCCTTAAGCTCGTTTGAGACGAAATGAGTTGTCTTGGGTTCGCAACGACGAGGCCTACGCTCTTGTCCAGTTTGAAGCGATTCTGAGCACTTTGAATTTTTGAGCAAAATTTGATCCCCTGATCACCTAGCCTAGGTGAACCTACTCTGTCTAACCCTACTCTATCCTAGCCTACTCTAGCCTAGCCTACTCAATTGTAGACTACACTACCTAGCCTACTCTAACTAGCCTAGCCTACTCTACCTACCCTAGCATACTCTATCCTAGCATAGCCTAGCCTAGCCTACTCTATCCTAGCCTACTCCAACCTAGCCTACTCTACCTAGGCTACTCTTTCCTAGCCTACTCTATCCTGCCCTACTCTACCTAGCCTAGTCTAGCCTAGCCTACTCTACCTAGCCTTGCCTACTCGATCATAGCCTAGTCTACTCTACCTAGCCTAGCCTACTCTATCCTAGCCTACTCTACCAGGCCTCCTAGAGCCTAGCCTACTCTACCTAACCTACTCTATCCTAGCCTAGCCTACTCTATCCTAGCCTACTCTACCTAGACTAGCTTACACTATCCTATCCTAGCCTACTCGATCTTATTCTAGCCTAGCCTACCCCAGCCTAGCCTACTCTTCCTAGCCTAGCCTATCCTACTCTATCCTAGCCTACTCTATCTAACCTACTCTAACTAGCCTAGCCTACTCTATCCTAGCCTAGCCTAGACTAGTCTACTCTACCTAGCCTAGCCTACTTTATCATAGCCTAGCCTACTCTACCTAACCTACTCTATCCTACCCTAGCCTACTCTACCTAGCCTAGCCTAGCCTACTCTATCATATCCTACTCTACCTAGCCTAGCCTACTCTACCTAGCTTAGCCTACTCTATCCTAGCCTAGCCTTTCCTTCTCTACCTAACCTACTCTACCTGGCCTATCCTAGCCAATCCTACTCTATCCTAGCCTACTCTACCTAGCCTAGCCTACTCTATCCTAACTTAGCCTAGCTACTCTATCCTAGCCTAGCCTACTCTATCCTAGCCTACTCTACCAGGCCTCCTCAAGCCTAGCCTACTCTACTTGACCTACTCTATCCTAGCCTAGCCTACTCTATCCTAGCCTACTCTACCTAGCCTAGCCTAGCCTACTCGATCTTATCCTAGCCTAGCCTACTCTATCCTAGCCTACCCTACCTAGCCTACCCTACCCTACCTAGCCTACCCTACTCTATCCTAGCCTAGCGTACTCTACCTAGCCTAGCCTACTCTATCCTAGCCTAACCTTTCCTACTTTATCCTAGCCTAGCCTAGCTTAGCCTAGCCTACTCTACCTAGCCTTGCATAGCCTAGCATACTCTACCTAGCGTAGTCTACTCTATCCTAGCCTAGCCTAGCTTAGCGTGGTTTACCCTAGCCTAGCCTAGCTTATCTTATTTTACCGTAGCCTAGCTTAGCTTAGTTTATTGTAGCCTAGCTTAGCCTAGTTTAGCCTAGCCTAGCTAGCTTAGCTTAGTTTACCCTAACCTAGCTTAGCCTAGCCTAGCCTAGCCTAACTTACCCTAGCCTAGCTTAGCCTAGCTTAGCTTAGCCTAGCTTATCCTAGCCTAGCTTTGCCTACCTTTGCCTCGCTTAGCTTAGCTTAGCTTAGCCTAGCTCAGCCTAGCTAAGCCTCGTCTAGCTTTGCTTTGCCTAGCCTAGCTTATTCTAGCCTAGCCTAGCCTAGACTAACCTACTCTACCTAACCTAGCCTACTCTTCCGAGCCTAGCCTACTCTTCCGAGCCTAGCCTACTCTACCTAGCCTACTCTACCTTGCCTAGCCTAGCCTACTCTATTCTATTCTACTCTAATTGGCCTACTCTACCTAGCCTAGCCTACTCTATTGTAGCCTAGCCTAGCCTACTCTACCTAGCCGAGCCTACACTAGTCTACTCTACCTAGCCTAGCTTACTCTATCCAAACCTAGCCTACTTTATCCTAGCCTACTCAACCTATCCTTGCCTATTCTACCAGCTCTACCTAGCCTAGCCTAACCTAGCCTAACCTAACCTACTCTATCCTAGCCTACTCTACCTAGCCTAGCCTAGCCTAGCCTTCTCTACCTAGCCTACTCTACCTAGCCTAGCCTACACTACCTAGCCTTGCCTACTCTACCTTAGCCTAGTCTACTCTACCTAGCCTAGCTTACTCTATCCTAGTCAAGCCTAGCCTACTCTATCCTAGTCTACTCTACATAGCCTACTCTATCCTAGCCTATTGTACCTAGCCTACCCTAACCTAGCCTACTCTACTTAGCCTACTCTACCTAGCCTAGCCTAGCCTACTCTATCTTAGCCTACTCTACCTATCCTCGCTTACTTTATCCGAGCATACTCTACCTAGCCTATCCTAGCCTAGCATACTCTATCATAGCCAGGCCTGGCCTAGCCTACTATACCTAGCCTAATCTATCCTAGCCTATCCTAGCCTAGCCTACTCTATCCTAGCCTAGCCAAGCCTAGCCTAGCCTACTCTACCTAGTCTACTCAGCCTAGCCTTGCCTAGCCTATTCTACCTAGCCTACTCTATCCTAGCCTAATCTACCTATCCTAGCCTACTCTATCATAGCCTACTCTACCTAGCCTAGCCTACTCTACCTAGCCTAGCCTACCCTAGCCTACCCTAGCCTACTCTACCTAGCATAGCCTAGCCTACTCTACCTAGCCTAATCTATCCTACCCTAGCTTGAACTACTATATCCTAGCCTAGCCTAGCCTACTCTACCTAGCCTAACCTAGCCTAGCCTACTCTACCTAGCCTAGCCTATCTTACTCTTCCTAGCCTATTCTATCCTAGCCTACTCTATCATAGCCTACCTTATCCTAAACTACTCTACCTATCCCAACCTAGCCTACTCTACCTACCCTACTCTATCCTAGCCTAGCCTAGCCTACTCTACCTAGCCTAGCCTATCCTGCTCTACGTAGCCTACTCTATCCTAATATACTCTATCCTATCCTAGCCTAGCCTACTCTATCCTAGCCTACTGTACCTAGCCTAGCCTAGCCTACTCTATCCTAGCCTACTCTACCTATCCTAGCCTAGCCTAGCCTACTCTAGCTAGCCTACTCTAGCTAGCCTACAGTACTTATCCTAGCCTAGCCTAACCTACTCTACTTAGCCTACTCTACCTAGCCTAGCCTAGCCTACTCTACCTAGCCTAGCATACTCTATCCTAGCCTAACCTAGGTTACACTAACTAGCCTACACTACCTAGACTACTATACCTAGCCTTGCTTACTCTGTCCTAGCCTAGCCTACTCTAACTAGCCTAGCCTAGCCTAGCCTACTCTATCCTAGCCTACTCTACCAAGCATAGTCTACCTAGCCTAGCCTAGCCTGGACAACTCTACCTATCCTAGCCTACTATGTCCTAGCCTAGCCTAGCCTAGACTTGTCTACCTAGCCTAGCCTACTCTCTCCTAGCCTAAACTAGCCTACTCTACCTAGCCTAGCTTACTTTATCCTAGCGTACTCTAACTAGCCTACTCTACCTAGCCCAGCCTACTCTATCCTAGTCTACTCTGCCTAGCCTAGTCTACCTAGCCTAGCCTAGCTTACTCTACCTAGCCTAGCCTAGCCTACTCTATCCTAGCCTAGTCTATCGTAGCCTACTCTAATTAGCCTACCCTACCTAGCCGAGCCTACTCTATCGTAGCCCAGCCTAGCCTAGCCTATTCTACCTAACCGAGCCTAGCCCAGTCTACTCTACCTAGCCTAGCCAACTCTATCCTAACCTAGCGTAGCCTAGCCTTCTCTATCCTAGCCTACTCTAAATATCCTAGCCTACTCTATCTTAGCCTACTCTACCTAGCCTAGCCTAGACTAGACTACTCTATCCTAGCCTACCCTACCTATTCTAGCCTACTCTACCTAGCCTAGCCTATCCTACTCTACCCAAGCTACCCTAGCCTAGCCTACTCTATCCTAGCCTACTCTACCTATCCTAGCCTACTCTACCTAGCCTAGCCTAGACTATCCTAGCCTACTCTACCTAGCCTAGCAACCTCTACCTAGCCTAGCCTACTCTATCCTAGCCTACTCTACCTAGCCTAGTGTAGCATAGCCTACGCTACCTAAACTAGCCTAGCCTAGCCTACTCTACCTAGCGTACTCTACCTAGCCTAGCCCAGCCTAGCCTACTCTACCTGGCCTAGCCTAGCCTAGCTTACTCTATCATAGCCTACTCTACCTAGCCTAGCCTACTTTATCCTAGCCTTGCCTAGCCTAGCCTATTCTATCCTTCCCTACGCTACCTAGCCTAGCTAAGCCTAGACTACTCTACCTAGCCTACTTTATCCTAGCCTAGCCTACTCTATCTTAGCCTAGCCTAGCCTACTTAATCCTAGCCTACTCTACCTATCCTAGCCTAGCCTAGCCTACTCTATCATTGCCTACTCTACCTAGCCTAGCCGACTCTATCCATGCCTACTCTATCGAGCCTAGCCTAGCCTAGCCTAGCCCACTCTACATACCCTACTTTACCTAGCCTAGCCTAGCCTACTCTAATCTATCCTAGCCTACTCTACCCAACCTAGCCTACTCTACCTAGCCTAGCCTACTCTATCCTGGCCTAGCCTAGCTTACTCTATCCTATCCTACTCTACCTAACCTAACCTAGCCTAGCCTACTCTATCTTAGCCTACTCTAACTAGCCTAGCCTAGCCTACTCTACCTAACCTAGCCTACTCTATCCTAGCATATCCTAGCATACTCTACCCTAGCCTACTTTACCTAGCCTATCATTCTCTATCGTAGCCTAGCCTAGCCTACTCTACCTAGCCGAGCTTAGCCTAGCCTACTTTACCTAACCTAGCCTACTCTGTCCTAACCTAGCATAGGCTAGCCTAGTCTATCCTAGCCTACTCTTCCAGCGCTAGCCAACTCTACTTAGTCTATCCTAGCCTAGCCTACTCTATCCTAACCTACCCTACCTAACCTACTCTACTTAGCCTACCCTTCTATATCCAAGCCTAGCCTAGCCTATCCTACTCTTTCCTAGCCTACTCTATCTAGCCTAACCAAATCTATCCTAGCCTAGCCTAATCTATCCTAGCCTACTCTACCTAGCCTAGCCTACCATATCCTAGCCTACTCTACCTAGCCTAGCCTACTCTATCCTAACCTACTCTACCTAGCCTAGCCTACCATATCCTAGCCTACTCTACCTAGCCTAGCCTACTCTATCCTGGCCTAGCCTACTCTACCTAAACTAGATTAGCCTAGCCTACTCTACCTAGCCTAGCCTAGCCTATCCTTGACTACTCTATCATAGCCTACTCTACCTAGCCTAGCCTAATCTACCTTGCTTAGCCTACTCTATCTTATCCTAGCCTAATCTAGCCTACTCTATCCTAACCTACGCTACCTAGCCTAGCCTACTCTATCCTAGCCCAACCTAGCCTAGACTAGCCTTCTCTACCTAGCCTACTCTACCTTGTCTGGCCTAGCAAATCCTACTCTATCCTAGCCTACTCTACCTAACCTAGCCTACTCTACCTAGCCTAGTCTACTGTATCCTAGCCTACTCTACCTAGCCCACCCTACTCTATCCTAGCCTAACCTAGCCTAACCAAGCCTAGCCTAACCTAGCCTAACCAAGCCTAGCCTAACCTAGCCTACTCTATCTTAACCTACTCTACCTAGCCTACTCTACTTAGCCTAGTGTACTCTATCCTAGCCTAGCTAAGCCTAGCCTACTCTATACTAGCGTACTCTATTCTAGCCTAGCCTACTCTATCCTAACCTAGACTACTCTACCTAGACTACTCTATCCAAGCCTAGCCTAGCCTACTGTATCCTAGACTACCCTTCTCTATCCTAGCCTAGCCTAGCCTAGCCTAGCCTACTCTATCCTATCCTAGCCTAGACTACTCTATTTTACCTAGCCTAGCCTAGCCTAGCCCATTCTACCTAGCCTAGTATAGCCTAGCCTACTCTGCCTAGCCTACTCTATCCTAGCCTACTCTACCTAGCCTAGCCTACTCTATCTTAGCCTAGCCTAGCCTACTCTACCTAGTCTAGCCTACTTTACCTAGCCTAGCCTACTCTATCCTAACCTAGTCTAGCCTTCTCTATCCTTGCCTAGCCTACTCTATCCTAGCCTATCCTAGCCTACTCTATCCTAGCCTATTCTACCTATTGAAGCCTAGCCTAGACTAGCCTACTCAATTTTATCCTAGTATACTCTACCTAGCCTAGCCTATTCTAGGCTAGCCTAGCCTAGCCTACTCTATCCTAGCCTACTCTACCTAAACTAGCCTAGCCTAGCATACTCTACCTTGCCTAGCCTAGCCTACTTTACCTAGCCTAGCCTACGCTACCTATACTACCTAGCCTAGCCTATCCTAGCCTAGCCTATGCTACTTAGCCTAGCCTAGCCCAACCTACTCTATCCTATCCTAGCCTAGCCTTCTCTACCTAGCTTACTCTACCTAGCTTATCCTATCCAACGCTACTCTATCCTAGCCTATTCTACCTAGCCATAACTACTTTATCCTAGCCTATCCTACCCTTTCCTAGCCTACTCTACCTAGCCTAGCATACTCTATCCTAGCTTTGCTAGCCTAGCCTACTCTATCCTAGCCTACTCTATCCTATCCTACTCCAGCCTAGCCTACTCTACCTAACCTACTCTTTCCTAGCCTACTCTACCTAGCCTAGCCTAGCCTAGCCTAGCCTTCTCTACCTAGCCTACTCTACCTAGCCTAGCCTACTCTACCTAGACTAGCCTACTCTATCCTAGCCTACGCTATCTTATCCTAGCCTAGCCTACTATGTCCTAACCTACTCTACCTAGCCTACTCTAATTAACCTACTCTATCCTAGCCCACTCTACCTAGCCTACTTTACTTAATCTACTCTATCCTAGCCTAGCCTACTCTATCCTAGCCTACTCTACCAAGCCTACTCTACCTAGCCTAGCTTACTCTATCCTAGACTAGCTTACTCGATCTTATCTTATCCTAGCTTACTCTATCCTAGCCTACTCTACCTAGCCTAGCCTACTCTATCCTAGCCTAGCTTTCTCTACCTAGCCTAGCCTACTCTATCCTATCCTAGCCTAGCCTACTCTATCCTAGCCTAGCCTACTCTTCCTAGCGTTGCCTAGCCTTGCCCACTCTACCTATCCTAGCCTACCCTAGTCTATCCTAGCCTGGCCTACTCTATCATAGCCTACTATAGCCTAGCCTACTCTAGCCTAGACTACTCTATCATAGCCTACTCTAGCCTAGCCTACTCTATCTACTCTATCTAACTATCCTTGCCTACTCTATTGTAGCCTACTCTAGACTAGCCTACTTTATCCTAGCCTAGGCTATCCTTGCCTACCTTAGCATACTCTAGCCTAGAATTACCTATCCTAACCTAGCTTGTTTTGCTTGGCCTAACTTACTCTTACCTACCCTAGCCTACCCTAGCCTAGCATAGCCTATCATAGTCTAGCTTAGCCTAGCCTAGCCTAGCCTAGCCTATCTTAGCCTAACTTAGCTCAACCTAGCTTAGCCTAGCTTAGCCTAGATCAACTTAGCTTAGTTTAGCTTAGCCTAGCCTAGCTTAGCCTAGCCTAGCCTAGCCTAGCTTAGCCTAGCCTAGCTTAGCCTAGCGTTGCTTCACTTAGTTTAGCCGCTAGCTTAGCCTAGCCTAGCCTAGCCTAGCCTAGCCTAGCCTAGCTTAGCCTAGCTTAGTTTAGCCTAGCATATCTTAGCTTAGCTTAGCCTAGCTTTGCCTCGCTTAGCTTAACTTATCTTAGCCTGGCTTATCCTTGCTTAGCCTAGCCTAGCTTAGCCTAGCCTAGCCTAGCCTAGCCTAGCTTAGCCTAGCCTAGCCGCTATCTTAGCTTAGCCTAGCCTAGCCTAGCCTAGCTAAGCCTAGCCTAGCATAGCTTAGTCTAGCCTAGCTTAGCCACACCTAGCTTAGCCTAGCTTAGTTTAGCCTAGCATATCTTAGCTTACCTTAGCCTAGCTTTGCCTCGCTTAGCGTAACTTAGCTTAGCCTAGCTTAGCCTAGCCTAGCTTAGCCTAGCTTAGCTAAGCCTAGTCTAGCTTAGCCTATCTTAGCCATGTTTAGCCTAGCCTAGCTTAGCTTAACCTAGCCTAGCCTAACCTAGCCTAGCCTAGCCTAGCTTATCCTAGCCTAGCCTAGCCTAGCATACTCTACCTAGCCTAGCCTACTCTATCCTAGTCCAACCTACTCTACCCAGACTAGCCTACTCTATCCTAGCCAAGCCTAGACTACTCTATCCTAGCCTACTCTACCCATCCCAGCCTAGCCTACTCTACCTAGTCTAGCCTAGCCTACTCTATCCTAGCCTAGATTACTCTATCCTAGCCTATCCTACTCTATCCTAGCCTACTCTAGCCTAGCCTACTCTACCTAGCCTAGCCTACTCTATCCTAGCCTACTCTACCTAGCATAGTGATCTGAAAATGATAAAGGCTTGTATTCTTGAAAATATTTGCAAGATTTAATTCAAGTGTTCTTATGCAAAACGATCAATTTGCAAACATAATTTTTATGGAAATTACACATTCAAGATGCGGATAAGAAGCAACAAATAACAGTGAACAAAAAACACATAACACAACAAATAATAAAGGAGTTCACCCCTCTCTTAGGCTACATCTCCTGGTCCAACTTTCAATGGATCTTTTGTATTATTTGCTCAAAGTGCTAAAATATGTGCTTTACAATGCTCAAAATGTCAAATAGATGGCTCCAATGGCTTCAGAACGTCCAAAAACCCCTAACCGGGCTTTTTCGGCACCTGATTTGGCCAAAAATTGAAGATAGGCTTCCTGGAAGTTCCCCTTCAAACTTGTTGTCTTTGGATCACCAAAATGCACCTCTGCCTCCTCAACCTAGCCTCTGCGCTCATATTTTTGCTAAAACCTAGCACAAGCGCATAATCGCAAAACTGTGTGAACTGTAGGACAATTAGGGTGCCTAGCCCCTAACCGCCAAACTGTGGACATATGACCATATGATCGCGCTTACAAAAAGAGCCAAGGTTTAAAACCAAGTCATATGGTAAGGCGCCATGGGTCTAGGCGCATGGGATTTTGAAATGTTTGAAATGCGTGCGCAAGCACGGTGGTCGTATGGTGAGCACATGTGACTAGGGGACGGGGCATAGCCCTGGCCTGGACCGCGCCCAACCGTTACATAATACAAATTCAAATAAATTTAAAACCATTTATATAATAAGAACCAACGATGGGTGCGCCGGTTGGGCAGTCCTTCCTAAAGCTCTTCCCCTGCCCGGAGGTCGTGGGGTCAAGTCCTACCGACTACACAAATTTTAAACCATTGTCCAAGTGACACGTGGCAACCCTTGTTTGGGCCACATGTCACCAATCTATTCGCCACCAATATGCCATGTGTTGAACGCCGATTCATCCACATGTCGCATGGCCTTGCCAACTCAGCATCTGCCACATGTCGTACGACCCTGCCATGTCAACATCCATACAGACTGTACAGTCAACACATTTTTTTTGCCTGTTTGACGATTTGAACAGAACGCAATATCGCACTCATCCAACATCCGTTTCAACCCCAACAAGTTGCATTGGGTTCGTGACAACGAGGCCTACGCACCCGTTCGATTTGAAGCGATTCTGAGCACTTTGAATTTTGAGCAAAATTTGATCCCTTGGATCACAACTCCCCATTGGAAAGATTTTGGACTGCCAAAAGACTATTTTCAGTCTATCTGAAGATGAGGGTATAGTTCCCTCACCTTTCCAACCTCAATCCACTTGGCTTTGCTTGGATTTGTGCCTTACATTTCCTCGTTTTGAAGTTCTCATTCTCCTGTCAAGGATTGTGTCTTCATGCAGTTCTGTAAGATATTCTGGGGAGAAATCATCTATAGAAGGAATCTAAACATGCTCTCCTTGATCATCAATCAAAGGAGGCTCATACAATTTCAAATTCTCAACATTAACAA
>ML853398.1:87274-99074 GCA_009831015.1 Picea engelmannii
CCAAGCATACTCTACCTAGCCTATCATAGCCTAGCCTACTCTATCATAGCTAGGCCAAGCCTAGCCTACTATACCTAGCCCACTCTGTCCTAGCCTAGCCTATCCTACTCTAGCCTAGCCTAGCCAAGCCTAGCCTAGTCTACTCTACCTAGTTTACTCATCCTAGCCTTGCCTAGCCTACTCTACCTAGCCTACTCTATCATAGCCTAATCTACCTAGCCTAGCCTACTCTATCATAGCCTACTCTACCTAGCCTAGCCTACTCTACCTAGCCTAGCTTAGCCTAGCCTAGCCTACTCTACCTAGCCTAGCCTAGCCTACTCTACCTAGCCTAATCTATCCTACCCTAGCTTGGCCTACTATATCTTATCCTAGCCTAGCCTACTCTACCTAGCCTAACCTAGCCTAGCCTACTCTACCTAGCCTAGCCTATCCTACTCTTCCTAGCCTATTCTATCCTAGTCTACTCTATCATAGCCTAGCCTATCCTAAACTACTCTACCTATCCCAACCTAGCCTACTCTACCTACCCTACTCTATCCTAGCCTAGCCTAGCCTACTCTACCTAGCCTAGCCTATCCTACTCTACGTCGCTTACTCTATCCCAATATACTCTATCCTAGCCTAGCCTAGCCTACTCTATCCTAGCCTACTCTACCTAGCCTAGCCTAGCCTAGCCTACTCTAGCTAGCCTACAGTATTTATCCTAGCCTAGCCTAACCTACTCTACCTAGCCTACTCTACCTAGCCTAGCCTAGCCTACTCTACTTAGCCTAGCATACTCTATCCTAGCCTACTCTACCTATCCTAGCCGAACCTAGGCTACACGAACTAGCCTACACTACCTAGACTACTATACCTAGCCTTGCTTACTCTGTCCTAGCCTAGCCTACTCTAACTAGCCTAGCCTAGCCTAGCCTACTCTACCAAGCATAGTCTACCTAGCCTAGGCTAGCCTGGATAACTCTACCTATCCTAGCCTACTATGTCCTAGCCTAGCCTAGCCTAGACTTGTCAACCTAGCCTAGCCTACTCTCTCCTAGCCTAGCCTAGCCTACTCTACCTAGCCTAGTTTACTTTATCCTAGCCTACTCTAACTAGCCTACTCTACCTAGCCCAACCTACTCTAGCATAGTCTACTCTGCCTAGCCTACTCTACCTAGCCTAGCCTAGCTTACTCTACCTAGCCTAGCCTAGCCTACTCTATCCTAGCCTACTCTACCTAGCCTACTCTATCCTAGCCTACTCTATCGTAGCCTACTCTACCTAGCCGAGCCTACTCTATCGTAGCATAGCATAGCCTACTCTACCTAACCGAGTCTAGCCTAGTCTACTCTACCTAGCCTAGCCTACTCTATTCTAACCTAGCGTAGCCTAGCCTTCTCTATCCTAGCCTACTCTAAATATCCTAGCCTACTCTATATTAGCCTACTCTACATAGCCTAGCCTAGACTAGACTAATCTATCCTAGCCTACTCTACCTATTCTAGCCTACTCTACCTAACCTAGCCTAGCCTACTCTACCCAGGCTATCCTAGCCTAGCCTACTCTATCCTAGCCTACTCTACCTAGCCTAGCCTAGTCTATCTTAGCCTACTCTACCTAGCCTAGCAACCTCTACCTAGCCTATCCTACTCTATCTTAACCTACTCTACCTAGCCTATCGTAGCATAGCCTACTCTACCTAGCCTAGCCCAGCCTAGCCTACTCTACCTGGCCTAGCCTAGCCTAGCTTACTCTATCATAGCCTACTCTACCTAGCCTAACCTACTTTATCCTAGCCTTGCCTAGCCTAGCCTATTATATCCTTGCCTACGCTACCTAGAATAGCCTAGCCTAGCCTACTCTATCCTAGCCTAGCATAGCCTAGCCTTCTTTACCTAGCCTACTCTACCTAGCCTAGTCTAGCCAATCTTACTCTATCCTAGCCTACTCTACCTAGCCTAGTCTAGCCAATCTTACTCTATCCTAGCCTACTCTACCTAGCCTAGCCTACTCTATCCTAGCCTACTCTAGCCTAGACTACTCTATCCTAGCCTAATCTATCCTAGACTGCCTAACCTAGCCTATCCTACTATACCTATTCTACTCTACCTAGCCTAGCCTGGCCTAGCATAATCTATCCTAGCGTAGCCTAGCGTAGCCTACTTCATCATAGCCGTCTCTACCTAGCCTAGCCTAACCTACTCTACCTAGCCTAGCTTAGCCTACTCTATCCTAGCCTACACTAGCTAGCCTAGCCTACTCTATCCTAGCCTACTCTAGCTAGCTTAGCCTACTCTATCCAGGCCTAGCCTAGCCTATCCTACTCTATATTTAGCCTACTCTATCTTAATTTACTCTACCTAGCCTACTCTACTTAGCCTAGCCTACTCTATCCTATCCTAGCTAAGCCTAGACTACTCTATCCTTGCCTAGACTACTCTACCTAGCCTACTTTATCCTAGCCTACTTTATCCTAGCCTAGCCTACTCTATCTTAGCCTAGCCTAGCCTACTTAATCCTAGCCTACTCTACCTAGCCTAGCCTAGCCTAGCCTACTCTATCCTTGCCTACTCTACCTAGCCTAGCCAACTCTATCCATGCCTACTCTATCGAGCCTAGCCTAGCCTAGCCTAGCCCACTCTACATAGCCTACTTTACCTAGCCTAGCCTAGCCTAGCCTAATCTATCCTAGCCTACTCTACTTAACCTAGCCTACTCTACCTAGCCTAGCCTACTCTATCCTGGCCTAGCCTAGCCTACTCTATCCTATCCTACTCTACATAACCTAACCTAGCCTAGCCTACTCTATCTTAGCCTACTCTACCTAGCCTAGCCTAGCCTACTCTACCTAGCCTAGCCTACTCTATCCTATCATATCCAAGCATACTCTACCCTGGCCTACTTTACCTAGCCTATCCTTCTCTATCGTAGCCTAGCCTACCCTACTCTACTTAGCCGAGCCTAGCCTAGCCTACTTTACCTAACCTAGCCTACTTTGTCCTAACCTAATATAGGCTAGCCTAGTCTATCCTAGCCTACTCTTCCAGCGCTAGTCTACTCTACCTAGTCTAGCCTAGTCTAGCCTACTCTATCCTAGCCTACCCTACCTAACCTACTCTACTTAGCCTATCCTACTATATCCTAGCCTAGCCTAGCCTGGCCTACTCTTTCCTAGCCTACTCTATTTAGCCTAACCAAATCTATCCTAGCCTAGCCTACTCTACCTAACCTACTCTATCCTAGCCTAGCCTACTCTACCTAGCCTATCCTAGCCTACCCTATCCTAGCCTACTCTATCTAGCCTAGCCTACTCTATCCTAGCCTAGCCTACTCTACCTAAACTAGATTAGCCTAGCCTACTCTACCTAGTCTACCCTACCTAATCTACTCTACCTACCCTACTCTACATAAACTAGATTAGCCTAGCATGCTCTACCTAGCCTAGCATAGCCTAGCCTTGACTACTCTATCATAGCCTACTCTACCTAGCCTAGCCTAATATACCTTTCTTAGCCTACTCTATCTTATCCTAGCCTAGCCTAGCCTACTCTATCCTAGCCTATGCTACCTAACCTAGCCTACTCTATCCTAGCCCAACCTAGCCTAGACTAGCCTTCTCTACCTAGACTACTCTACCTTGCCTAGCCTAGCAAATCCTACTCTATCCTAGCCTACTCTACCTAGCCTAGCCTACTCTACCTAACCTAGTCTACTGTATCCTAGCCTACTCTACCTAGCCCACCCTACTCTATCCTAGCCTACTCTACCAAGCCTAGCCTAGCCTAGCCTACTCTATCTTAACCTGCTCTACCTAGCCTACTCTAATTAGCCTAGTGTACTCTATCCTAGCCTAGCTAAGCCTAGCCTACTCTATACTAGCGTACTCTATTCTGGCCTAGCCTACTCTATCCTAGCCTAGACTACTCTACCTAGCCTACTCTATCCAAGCCTAGCCTACTCTACCTAGCCTAGCCTACTCTATCCTAGCCTACTCTATCCTAGACTACCCTTCTCTATCCTAGCCTACCCTACTCTATCCTATCCTAGCCTAGACTACTCTATCCTAACCTAGCCTACTCTAGCCTAGCTTATTCTGCCTAGCCTAGCCTAGCCTAGCCTACTCTGCCTAGCCTACTCTATCCTAGCCTACTCTACCTAGCCTAGCCTACTCTATCTTAGCCTAGCCTAGCCTACTCTACCTAGTCTAGCCTACTTTACCTAGCCTAGCCTACTCTATCCCAACCTAGCCTAGCCTTCTCTATTATTGCCTAGCCTACTCTATCCTAGCCTAGCCTAGCCTACTCTATCCTAGCCTATTCTACCTATCGAAGCCTAGCCTAGCCTAGCCTACTCAATTTTATCTTAGTATACTCTACCTAGCCTAGCCTAGCCTACTCTATCCTAGCCTACTCTACCTAAACTAGCCTAGCCTAGCATACTCTACCTTACCTAGCCTAGCCTACTTTACCTAGCCTAGCCTACGCTACCTATACTTCCTAACCTATCCTATCCTAGCCTAGCCTATGCTACTTAGTCTAGCCTAGCCCAACCTACTCTATCCTAGCCTAGCCTAGCCTTCTCTACCTAGCCTATCCTAGCCAATGCTACTCTATCCTAGCCTACTCTACCTAGCGATAACTACTCTATCCTAGCCTATCCTACCCTTTCCTAGCCTAGCATACTCTATCATAGCTTTGCCTAGCCTAGCCTACTCTATCCTAGCCTACTCCAGCCTAGCCTACTCTACCTAGCCTACTTTTTCCTAGCCTTCTCTACCTAGCCTAGCCTAGCCTAGCCTAGCCTTCTCTACCTAGCCTACTCTACCTAGCCTAGCCTACTCTACCTAGACTAGCCTAGTCTATCCTAGTCTACGCTATCTTATCCTAGCCTAACCTACTCTATCATAGCCTACTCTACCTAGCCTACTCTACTTAACCTACTCTATCCTAGCCTAGCCTACTCTATCCTAGCCTACTCTACCAAGCCTACTCTACCTAGCCTAGCTTACTCTATCCTAGACTAGCCTACTCGATCTTATCCTATCCTAGCTTACTCTATCCTAGCCTACTCTACCTAGTCTAGCCTACTCTATCCTAGCCTAGCTTACTCTACCTAGCCTAGCCTACTCTATCCTATCCTAGCCTAGCCTACTCTATCCTAGCCTAGTCTACTCTTCCTAGCGTTGCCTAGCCTAGCCCACTCTACCTATCCTAGTCTACTCTATCCTAGCCTACCCTAGTCTATCCTAGCCTAGCCTACTCTATCCTAGCCTACTCTAGCCTAGCCTACTCTATCTACACTAACCTAGACTATCCTTGCCTACTCTATTGTAGCCTACTCTAGACTAGCCTACTTTATCCTAGCCTAGGCTATCCTTGCCTACCCTAGCATACTCTATCCTAGAATTACCTATACTAACCTAGCTTGTCTTGCCTGGCCTAACTTACTCTTACCTACCCTAGCCTAGCATAGCCTAGCATAGCCTAGCATAGTCTAGCTTAGCCTAGCCTAGCTTAGCCTAACTTAGCTCAGCTTAGCTTAGCCTAGCTTAGCCTAGATCAACTTAGCTTAGCTTAGCTTAGCCTAGCCTAGCTTAGCCTAGCCTAGCTTAGCCTAGCTTTGGTTCGCTTAGCTTAGCCGCTAGCCTAGCCTAGCCTAGCCTAGCCTAGACTAGCCTAGCCTAGCTTAGCCTAGCTTAGTCAAGCCTAGCTTAGCCTACCTTAGTTTATCCTAGCATATCTTAGCTTAGCTTAGCCTAGCTTTGCCTCGCTTAGCTTAACTTAGCTTAGCTTAGCTTATCCTTGCTTAGCCTAGCCTAGCTTAGCCTAGCCTAGCCTAGCCTAACCTAGCTTTACCTAGCCTAGCTTAGCCTAGTCTAGCCGCTAGCTTAGCTTAGCCTAGCCTAGCCTAGCATAGCCTAGCCTAGCCTAGTTAAGCCTAGCCTAGCATAGCTTAGTCTAGCCTAGCTTAGCCAAGCCTAGCTTAGCCTAGCTTAGTTTAGCCTAGCATATCTTAGCTTACCTTAGCCTTACTTTGCCTCGCTTAGCTTAGCTTAGCCTAGCCTAGCTTAGCCTAGCCTAGCTTAGCCTAGCTTAGCTAAGCCCAGTCTAGCTTAGCCTATCTTAGCCATGCTTAGCCTAGCCTAGCTTAGCTTAATCTAGCCTAGCCTAGCCTAGCCTAGCCTAGCCTAGCTTATCCTAGCCTAGCCTAGCCTAGCCTAGCATACTCTACCTAGCCTAGCCTACTCTATCCTAGCCTACTCTATCCTAGTCCAGCCTACTCTACCTAGACTAGCCTACTCTATCCTAGCCAAGCCTAGACTACTCTATCCTAGCCTACTCTACCCATCCCAGCATAGCCTACTCTACCTAGCCTAGCCTAGCCTACTCTATCCTAGCCTAGATTACTCTATCCTAGCCTATCCTACTCTATCCTAGCCTACTCTAGCCTAGCCTACTCTACTTAGCCTAGCCTACTCTATCCTAGCCTACTCTACCTAGTATAGTGATCTGAAAATGATAAAGGCTTGTATTCTTGAAAATATTTACAAGATTTAATTCAAGTATTCTTATGCAAAAGGATCAATTTGCAAACACAATTTTTATGGAAATTACACATTTAAGATGCGGATAAGAAGCAACAAATAACAGTGAACAGAAAATACATAACACAACAAATAATAAAGGAGTTCACCCCTCTCTTAGGCTACATCTCCTGGTCCAAATTTCAATGGATCTTTTGTATTATTTGCTCAAAGTGCTAAAATATGTGTTTTACAATGCTCAAAATGCCAAATAGATGGCTCCAATGGCTTCAGAACGTCCAAAAACCCCTAGCTGGGCTTTTTCGGCAACTGATTTGGCTAAAAATTGAAGATAGGCTTCCTGGAAGTTCCCCTTCAAACTTGTTGTCTCTGGATCACCAAAATGCACCTCTACCTCCTCAACCTAGCCTCTGCGCTCATATTTGTGCTAAAACCTAGCACAGACGCATAATCGCAAAACTGTGCGAACTGTAGGACGATTAGGACACCTAGCCCCTAACCGCCAAACTGTGGACATATGGCCATATGATCGCGCTTACAAAAAGAGCCAAGGTTTAAAACCAAGTCATATGGTAAGGCGCCATGGGTCCAGGCGCGTGGGATTTTGAAATGTTTGAAATGTGTGCACAAGCACGGTGGTCGTATGGTGAGCACATGTAACTAGGGGCCGGGGCATAGCCCTGGCCTGGACCGCGACCAACCGTTACATAATACAAATTCAAATAAATTTAAAACCATTTATATAATAAGAACCAACGATGGGTGCGTCAGTTGGGCGTTCCTTCCTAAAGCTCTTCCCCTGCCCGGAGGTCGCGGGGTCGAGTCCTACCGACTACACAAATTTTAAACCATTGTCCAGGTGACACGTGGCAGCCCTTGTTTGGGCCACGTGTCACCAATCCATTCGCCACCAATATGCCATGTGTCGAACGTCGATTCGTCCACATGTCTGCCACTCAACACCTACCACATGTCACATGGCCCTGCCAACTCAACATCTGCCACATGTCATACGACCCTGCCACATCAACATCCATACAGACTGTACACTCAACACATTTTTTTTGTTTGTTTGATGATTTGAACATAACGCAATATTGCACTCATCCAACATCCGTTTCAACCCCAACGAGTTGCGTTGGGTTCGTGACAACGAGGCCTACGCACCCGTTTGATTTGAAGCGATTCCAAGCACTTTGAATTTTGAGCAAAATTTGATCCCCTGGATCACAACTCCCCATTGGAAAGCTTTTGGACTGCCAAAAGACTATTTTCAGTCTATCTAAAGATGAGGGTATAGTTCCCTCACCTTTCCAACCTTAATCCACTTGGCTTTGCTTGGATTTGTGCCTTACATTTCCTCGTTTTGAAGTTCTCATTCTCCTGTCAAGGATTGTGTCTTCATGCAGTTCTGTAAGATATTCTGGGGAGAAATCATCTATAGAAGGAATCTGAACATGCTCTCCTTGATCATCAATCAAAGGAGGCTCATACAATTTCAAATTCTCAACATTAACAACTACATACATTTGCATATAAGGAGGCAAATCCAAACGGAATGCATTCTTACCAATCTTGTCAAGAATCTTGAAAGGACCATATCTAATTGGTTTCAATATTTTACCTTCTCCTTTAAGCCTACCCTACTCTATTCTCAATCTAGCCTACCCTACTCTATTCTAGCCAAGCCTACTCTACCTAGCCTAGCGTAGCCTACTCTACCTAGCTTACTGTATCCTTTCCTACTCTACCTAACCTAGCCTACTCTATCTTAGCCTAGCCTAGCCTAATCTATCCTATCCTAGCCTACTCTACTTTATCCTAGCCTACTCTATCCTAGCCTAGCCTACTATATTCTAGCATAGCCTACTCTATTCTAGCTTACTCTATCCTAGACTACTCTAGCCTAGCCTACTCTATCATAGCCTAGCCTAGCCTACTCTACCTAGCCAAGCCTAGCCTAGCCTAATCTACCTAGCCTAGCCTAGCCCAACCTACTCTATCCTAGCCTACTCTACCTAGCCTAGCATACTCTATCCTATCCTAGCCTAGCCTAGCCTAGCCTACTCTATCCTAGCTTACTCTAGCCTACCCTACTCTACCTAGCCTAGCCTAGCATAGCCTATTCTATCCTAGCCTAGCCTAACCTACTCTATCCTAGCCTAAGCTAGCCTACTCCATTGTAGAATACACTACCTAGCCCACTCTACCTAGCCTTGCCTACTCTATCCTAGTCTACTCTACCTAGCTTACTCTATCTAGCCTAGCCAACTCTAACTAGCCTAGCCTAACTAGTCTAGCATACTCTATCATAGCTTAGCCTAGCCTAGTCTACTTTATCCTACCCTACTCTATCATAGCTTAGCCTAGCCTAGCCTACTCTATCATACCCTACTCTAGCCTAGCCTACTCTACGTAGCCTACTCTTTCCTAGCCTACTCTATCCTAGCCTACTCTACGTAGCCTACTCTTTCCTAGCCTACTCTATCCTAGCCTACTCTACGTAGCCTAGCCTAGCCTAGCCTTTTTTACCTAGCCTACCCTACCTAGCCTAGCCTAGCCTAGCCTACTCTATCCTAACCTACCCTACCTAGAATACTCTACCTAGCCTAGCTTACTCTACCTAGCCTAGCCTACTCTAACTTAGCCTTATCTACTCTACCTATCCTAGCCTACTTTATCCTAGACTAGTATAGTCTAGCCCAGCCTACTCTATCCTAGCCTACTCTACCTAGCCTACTCTAGCCTAGCCTAGTCTATCCTAGCCTACTCTACCAAGCCTAGCCTACTCTATTCTAGCCTAGCCTACTCTACATAGCCTAGAATATTCGATCTTATCCTAGCCTAGCCTACTCTATCTTAACCTACTCTACCGAACCTATCCTAGCCTAGCCTACTCCACCTAGCTTAGCCTACTCCATCCTAGCCTAGCATACTCTACCTATCCTACCTTACTCTATTCTAGCCTAGCCTACCCTACCCTAGCCTACTCTACTTAGCCTTGCCTAGCCTAGCCTACTCTACCTACCCTAGCCTAGCCTAGCCCAGCCTACTCTACCCTACCCTACTCTACGTAATCTCGCCTACTCTATCCTAGCCTACCCTACTGTATCCTAGCCTACCCTACCTAGCCTAGCAACCTCTATCTAGCCTAGCCTAACCTAGCCTACTCTATCGTAGTCTACTCTATGTAGCCTAGCCTAGCCTAGCTTAGTCTACGTAGCCTACTCTACCTAGCCTACTCTAGCCTACTATATACTAGCCTACTCTACCTAGGCTAGCCTACTCTATCCTAGCCTAGCTTAGCCTACTCTATCCTCGCCTACTCTATCCTAGTTTACTCTACCTAACCTAACCTAGCCTAGCCTACTCTACCTAGCCTATTCTATGTAGCCGAGCTTAGCCTAGACTACTCTATCCTATCATATCCTACTCTACCTAGCCTAGCCTACTCTATCCTAGCCTACTATACCTTTCCTAGCCTACTCTATCTAGTGTAGCCTAGCCTACTCTATCCTAGCCTACTCTACCTAGCCTAGCCTACTCTAACTTAGCCTAGCCTAGCCTAGCTAAGCTTAGTCTGGACTAGCCTACTCTAGCATAGTCTAGCCTAACCAAGCCTAGCTTACCCTAGCCTAGCCTAACCTGGGCTAGCCTAGCCTAGCCTAGTCTATTCTATCCTACTTTAGCCTTACCTACCCTAGACTAGCTTATCCTACTCTAGCCCATCCTAGCCTATTATTTCCTATGATAGCTTACTATAGCCTAACTTACTCTAGCCTAACCTAACATAGCCTATTCTAGCCTAGCCTACTCTATCTACACCAACCTAGACTAACCCTTCCTACTCTAGTGTAGCCTACTCTAAACTAGCCTACTTTATCCTAGCCTAGCCTAACCTAGCATAATCTAGCCTAGAACTACCTATCCTAACCTAGCCTGTCTTCCCTAGCCTAACTTACTTTTACCTACCGTAGGCTACTCTAGCCTAGCATAGCCTATCCTAGCCTAGCTTAGCCTAGCCTAGCTTAGCCTAGCCTAGCCTAGACTAACTTAGCCTAGCTTTGTCTTGATTAGCTTAGCCTAGCCTACCTAAGGCTAGTCTAGCTTAGCCTAGCTTAGCCTAGCCTAGCCTATTCTAGCCTACTCTACCTAGCCTAGCCTACTCTACCTAGCATAGACTAGCCTACTCTATGTTAGCCTACACTAACCAGCCTAGCCTATTCTACCTAGCCCAGCCTAGCCTAGCCTACTCTACCTCGCCTAGCCTGGCCTAGCCTACTCTACTCTACCGAGCCTAGCATAGCCTACTCTATCCTAGCCTACTCTACCTAGCCTCGCCTACTCTAACATAGTCTACTCTACCTAGCCTAGCCTAGCCTACTCTACCTAGCCTAGCCTAGCCTAGAATAGACTACTCTACCTAGCCTAGCCTAGCCTAGCCCAGTCTACTCTACCTAGCCTAGCCTAGCCTACTCTATACAACCTACTCTACCTAGCCTTACCTACTCTAACATAGTCTACTCTACCTAGCCTAGCCTAGCCTACTTTATCCTAACCTATCCTAGCATACTCTACCTAGCCTAGCCTAACCTAGAATAGACTACTCTACCTAGACTACTCTACCTAGCCTAGCTTACTCTATCCTAGCCTACTCTACCTAGCCTAGACTACTCTATCCTAGCCTAGCATACTCTACCTAGCCTAGCCTACTCTAGCCTACTCTACCTAGCCTAGCCTAGCCTACTCTACCTAACCTAGAATAGCCTAGCCTACTCTACCTAACCTACTCTACCTTTCCTAGCCTAGCCTAGACTACTCTACCTAGCCTAGCCTAGCCTAGCCTACTCTACTCTAGCCTATCCTAGACCACTCTACCTAGCCTAGCCTAGCCTAGCCTACTCTATCATGGACTACTCTACCTAGCCTAACATAGCCTAGTCTAGTTTAGTCTACTCTATCCTAGCCTACTCTAACTAGCCTAGCCTACTCTAGCCCAGCCTAATCTAGCCTAGCCTACTCTATCATAGCCTACTCTACCTAACCTAGCCTAGCCTAGACTACTCTACCTAGCCTAGCCTAACCTACTCTACTCTAGCCTAGCCTACTCTAATCTGTCCAAGCCTAGCCTAGCCTAGCCTGCTCTATCCTAGCCTACTATACCTAGCCTAGCCTACTCTATCCTAGTTTACTCTATCCTAGCCTACTCTAGCCTAGCCTACTCTATCCTAGCCTAACCTACTCTATCTTATCCTACTCTACCTATCTTAC
>ML853399.1:4469-34117 GCA_009831015.1 Picea engelmannii
TAGGATGTACTTGGTTGATATTTTTCTCATGATTCTTTATTTCATTGTTGACATATATTTTGCTTCATGATGCTTGGTATGGCATGAGTTTGATGCATGAACAGGTCCAAGGATCGTTATATGGTAGCACAATGTTCATCTTGAAAAAAAGATAGGGGTCACATACCCATAGGGGGATTCATTCTTTTTCCCATGATTCTAGGAGCAGATATTTATCAGATGCATACCTAGAAAAGATCCCTATACTTGAAGAAAGAGAACAAGAGCATAATTTTAGGGGGAGCAATGGTCATAGGGAGAGTATGTTCGATGTATCTTCAGTATTACGTCATAGTGATATCCCTTGTTCAAAAGGGGAGATATTATTCAAAGGAAGATCAAAGGCATTTAGATAGGGGGAGCATCCCCAAGGAGAGTTCAAGAAAGGGGAGAAGCCCCAAGATGAGAATGATCTTTTTCCATTGATGTCAAAGGGGGAGAGTTAATCACATTGATGTGATTGATGTTTATTGATGGGGAGAGATAGTCACATTGACTATTGATGTAGATCATGCCTTATCTACATGTTTACATTAATAATTGGTAATTGGTGTTGACATCAATGTTGGTACTACCATCAATGCCAAAGGGGGAGATTGTTGGATCATGTTGTCATTGATGCCAATGGTTTGATTGATTGATGTCAAAGGATTGATTGATTGATGATTGATGTAATATAGTATGTATTTTCCTTGATGAGAATGCATATATGAATATGGATCAATGAGTTTTCATTGATATGATGAAGATGATTCAATGAGTTATCATTGATACATGATGAACATGGATCATTTTGGTTTCATTGGTATATGATGCATTTTTGGAAAAATGTATAGATGACTCATTATTGTCTTATCATGATTGATAAGGTGCACAAATGGATGAAATCCAAAGTGGTCCCCTTATGGTGAAAGCCCTCATGGGAAGATGCTTTGTGGATTGAGTTATCCTAGAAGAATAGTTGGAGGACCCTTGCTCTCATTATTTTCTTATCATGATTGATAAGGTGCACAAATGGATGAACTCCAAAGTGGTACTCTTATGGTGAAAGCCCTCATGGGAAGATACTTTATGGATTAATTTATCCTAGAATAATGGTTGGAGGACCCATGCTTGTATGTGGAATAATGAGATGAATATCAAGGAAATTGTTGGTGAAACTATCCTAGATGGATAGTGTTTGTCATGCCATTTTCAGTGGTATGTGGAATGTCACATAACTCCTCATGGTTTGGGAGTTATGGCCTTACAAAGATGAAGGACCCCCACATGAAGGCTTGAAGCCCCCAAGGTCAAAGAATTCAAAGTGACCTAAAAGAAGAAATCATTATTTAAATGATAGAGTAAAGTGACAAAGCCAAGGTGGATTATTTAAGTAATAAAGAGAAGTGACAAAATCAAGAAATGATAAAGTAAGGTGACAAAATCAAGAAGGAATATTTAAATGATAAAGTATTGGAGAACCTTCTATTTATGGAAGGTGGTTAACCCTAAAAATAAGGAAAATATGTTAAGTGACCAAGAAATGGGTTAAGTGACCTAAAAGAAGAAATCATTATTTAAATGATAAAGTAAGATGATAAACTCAAGAAGGAATATTTAAATGATAAAATATTGGATAAATTTCTATTTATAGAAAGTGGTTAACCCTAAAATAAAGAAAATAGGTTAAGTGACCTAGAAATGGGCTAAATGACCCAAAAATGGGTTATGTAACCTAGAAGATGAAAGTATAAATAAGATAGCAATGGTCTCTTGTATATCATCCTTTTTGTGGATCAATGGAGATCTTCTTGTGAGAATATCTTTTGGAGTATTGATGGAGAGCTTCTTGTGAGAGCTTCTTGAGCATTTTTGGTGTGGAACACTTGAGAATATTGAAGATCTATAGGTGAATGAGGTAATCGAGGATATCTAAGCCGAATTTCAGAAGGAAGGTGAAGAAAAAACTTTACATACCAGATTTGGTAGAATCAAAGATAACAGTTTTGGATGAAACGCATAAGAAACCATATTCTGGTCATCGAGGATACTAGAAAATGATAAAAACACTTAGGAAATTATTTTATTGGCCTAATACGAAGGGATAAACAACAAAGTACTTGTCTAGGTGCCATGATTGTCAGCATGTAAAGGTCGAACACCAACATCTAGCCAACCTATTACAACCATTACCAGTACCAGAATGGAAGTGGGAGACCATATCACTGGACTTTATTACAAGTTTGCCTAAAAATTAGAAAAATAATGATTCTATTATGGTTGTAATCGATAAAATCAGTAAGTCTACACACTTTATTCATTTAAAGTCTACTTTTAAAGCTATAAACATTGCCAAAATATTTATGAAATAAATTTTTAGATTGCATGGTATTCCTAAAATGGTGATTTCAGATAGAGATGTAAAATTCACATCCACTTTTTGGAAATAATTGTTTGCAGGGATAAATACTAATTTTAATTTCAATACGAGTTATCATCCACAAATGGATGGATAGACCGAAAGGACAAACCAAATCATGGAGGATATGCTCCACATGTACGTAAGAACAAAACCAAGCAAGTGGGAGGACTACCTAGACTTGATAGAATTTGCATATAACAATGGCCACCGAACTTCCGCTAAATTGAGCCCCTTCGAGGTATTGTATGACATAAACTATAAGACACCAATTAGCTAGGATGACTCGATTGATAGACCCATGGTTGGACCAGAGATTCTCCAAGAAATGGAAAGTATGGTAAGAAAGGTACAACAAAAATTAAAGGCGAAATAGGACTAGAAAAGAAGACACTTGGAGTTTCACATGGGAGATCATGTTTACTTAAAATTCAAAGCCCAGAAGAGTTCACTAAAGCTAAGGAATTGCACCAAGTTGGTACCTAGGTTTTTTGGACCCTTCGAGATACTAGCTCGAATCGGACCCGTAGCATGCCAACTTGCACTTCTTGCCAATCTAAAAATTCATAATGTATTTCATGTTTCTTTGTTGAAAAAGTATGCTCACGACCCTACTCATGATCGATTGAAACTTGGTGCAGGTGGAACCAGAAGGAAATTTCCAGGTAGAACCCCTCTGCATTCTGGACTGGAGAGAAATAACACTTCGGAATAGAGTTGTTGCTCAGGTAAAGGTGCAATGGAAGAACTTTAGTCATGAGGAGGCCACTTGCAAGTTGGAGGGAGATTTGCAGAAATCTCTTCCAATCATGTTCCAAGAAATTTACAAACACTGAGGACAGTGTTTTATTGAAGGGGGAAAGGATGTGACATCCCCAAAAATAAATCATTTTTGAATTCAAAAATTGTTAGGAAAAATATTCCATTTTTGGTAAATTCGAATTTGGAAATTTTCTTACATTTATGGAAATTTTGAATTTTGAATTTGGTAAACTGTAATTAATTATTATGACTGTTGGGAAGAGATCTGATTTGACCCAACTAACTATTTGACTATGACACTTGTATGAAAACATAATATTTTATAATTATTGTAGAGGACAAATGGAACAACCATGTTAAATTCAACTGACCATGACTCCATGAGTGGGGAACATGTTGGAACTACCTCACATCTGATTGTTACAAGTGGGAAATCAGGGATTTGGCCATTGGCAGCCTCTAAAAATTAGGGATTTAGAAAGTTGTGAAAATTCCCAAGGGAGGGAAAATACCTCGACAAAAAGATTGTTTTATAGCATATGCAAGGAGGCAGGACGGTGCCTAGTATGCTAGAAAAAGAACTATTGAGTACTTGTTGTTATGATCTCTAATTATTAAGTGTGAGGCAAGGAAAAGACTACTGATAGATGAATAGATTGTTGAAGAGGAGATTCCAAGTTTTGCCTCATGGATTCATGGTCGGGATAGGGGGTGAACTAGCAATTGATTTGGCTTCCTTATTCTATGGTTGGGAGGAACGTGGTTGTTTCCTTTGTATTCCCGTGAACTGGTTCAGATATGTTAATCTTTTCCTTCTCTGTTTGAATGATTATATATATATATATATATATATATATATATATATATATATATATATAATGTAATGCATTTATTTGTGCTAAAGTGAAATATTTTTCTTGAATAAAATCTCTTTGTTTGTGTGAAGTTTAGAATAGATAACCAAATTATGGATTTGTCTCTTCTGTAATTGAATTTCTGGGTGAAACTATCTATCTATAATTGGATTTGAACAAGTCTGTATATATATATATAAAATTTCATGTGTTTCTCTGTAATTAAATTTCAGAAAATTCATATCACTTAGCTGAGCCTTCCTTTCTCGTATAACATTAAAGAGGGAGAGATACAAGACAGTATGGACCCTATGGACCATACATATATAATTTTATATTACATATAGAATTATATACATTTATATATAGATCTATTTGTAGTTGGTACTTTGCATAGGCGTTATTGATTAAACGAAAATTGAATGACTACAATAAAAACTCACTTATACAAAGATCTAATGTCATATTATATAATAAAACAAATTATTCCAACAGGAAATCAACCACATTTCGTATAAAGAAAATACTGAATCAGAGAGTCTGAAACTACTCCTTAAATCTCGTTACAGTACCAAATAGAATTTAATAAGTTTCATTGTTCTGATATAAGATAAAGATAATACAAAGGTAGAATACTCCATAAGGAAAAAGATTCAGAGATATATAATGTCATAAATCATACGTTGATAGAACATTTAAGATTTGAGTTTCCTTTTGCAAAAAATAAAAATACCCAACTGAAATAATAACCATTGTATTAAGTGATTTACAAATTATTGAGTGATGAGTATACATGCAAAACTGTCCACTTGGTGTTCATTGCAGTGGACGACATAGAAATGGCAATATACAATCATACAATTCTGTACATATAACATGCAATTGAAAACTCCTACCAGTCTTATAGAAACCCTCTTACACAATCTAAACACCAATAGATATATATGTATCTATATATAAATCTGCATATATAGATAAGAATTCTGGAAATAAATCTCAGAATCATAACATTACTCTACCTTTACCTTGATAACTCAGATCATTGTATCCACTCAATGTTAGATCCAATCTAGCTATTACAAGTTCAGAACAAAGAATTTCAGCCGTAAACTAAAGAAATGTCGAAATGAAGTAAAATGATATAATATTATAGATCTAATACAATTCAATTTTCACAGTACAACATTCATAGTTTGAAACTGAATCTTCTATCTAAATTATAATCATAGAAATTAAATTGTAGAGTAGAGTGAAACCTAAAGAATGACGAGATTCAATTAACTGAATAGTCATTTCATTACTTCAAATAAACAGGGAAATCCTATAGATAAATCTTTGAAGGAGTCATACTTATAGTAACCGAACTTGAACTTTAAGTTTACATTTGGGATTTTTTTTCCCTTTCCAAGCATGATAGGAAACGGAGGGAAAATATACAAAACGACTACATTTAAATTTGCAACTGTGACTATTCGAACTTCGAAAGGGTTACATAAGGGAACTAGAATAAATTTTGCACCGAGCACGAGTATTAACATCCAAAATATTTGTGTAGATGAAACCTGGAAGAATTACCATTTACATATATTAGTAATTTATATACTAGGAAAAATTTAAGAAGATCACCAAAAGTGTGATAATGGTTATTAACGAATTATACCAAGACATTACTTAACTTCTGATTCACGACTCACATTTCTTCTTTTTCCTTGTCTCCTTCCATCTAGAAAGACACCCGGGGCCGAGGGTGGATGGTGCAATAACTCTCTGATGGGTACCCTCACATCAAACAGGGCCCATCATTAGTGATACATTTCAATTCTTGAAATGACTTAAAACTACATAAGGAAAATCTTTACACGGTATCTAATGAATAATGAAATACAATAATCAACTGTATTAAGTCCCTTGTAATACATAAATGACACATAACACATTGGGCGTAAACATAGCATAAGTCTTTCATTTTAAACCAGGAGTACACCTAGCTGGTTGAGCCTAGTCTACCAGAACAGAACTACACAGAATTGTATAAGTCAACAAATAATACAGAGAGGCTTTGACCAAATTTTATAGAGCATACTTTTTTGGAAAGGCTTTGGATACAGAGAAAAGAGCAATGCAGGAGAAGTTCCAGTTAAGTATCATTAACACTATGGATGTAGGGTAACCCCTGTACAAGGAAAGAAAAACAAATCACATAGTAGGGTTATCCCTCCCCCAAAAAAGAAGACTTTCCCTCAGACACATGAATATTCAACTATGAACCCCAACGTACGATAGAGGGTTTACAAAAATCCTAGATCCTGGAACATAGATAAACAAGGCTAACAATTCATCTCTATAACTAGAGGAGAAACATCGACAAACTCAAATAAAATCACTTTTCCATGATTAAGTATGAATCTTAAAGTAATACAAAGAAGTTACCCAGAAAGGATAATTCAATTGTAATGAAAAAAAAAAAAAAAACATGATGGTGATTACAGAACGAAAAAATTGACACTTAATGATTTCCAAAAGATGTACCACTTTATTTAATAAACCATGGTATTATGTTTAGGGAAGAACTTACCAAGGATTCAGACCATGTCATATGTTACAGCAATGGAGCAACCACCATGGAAATAGTCTTCACCTCTGAAAAATTTGATACACAGAGCCTCTTCGTAGAACTCAACAATGACAAACGGTTAACCTACTCAAACCCTAAGTGATGCCTTGACATCTCATGGTAAATGTGGAGAGTATGGAGGATGGGTTATCCATGTGACAATGGCAGAGTTAGTGTGACACTTTGGGTATAGATCCAAGTGAATACAATGTAATTCGTAGGATTGCCATTAATGATGGTTGTAGAGCCTTAACTACCCTGACAGTGGACCATCTCTTCCACTTAAAGAATTGTAACATCCCACTCTAGCGCATTGAGTGAACTTATTCTTTGAGGACACTTGCTCGCAAGTGATCCGGATTATTATGATATTAAAACATTGTCTTTGATTATGATGCGTCATGGGTAGATGACATGTTGTTTTACTACATTGACAGAGACATGTGCTATTGACTCAGTTTTACTGAGTGTGCAGGGTTTTGACCTTCAGGATGCAGAGGCATTGACGGAACTCATTAGACTCCGGATCGAGTCTGGGAGTGTGCTATTTGGGTTTGATTATTTTACTGTGATTTTAGTATATTTGATTAGATGATATGATGTGGACATGTTTTGACATGATTGTTGATGATGCAAGCTGACGATAGCTTCCTGACCAGACTCACATATGGAGTAAAGGGGCCACACATGACTACCAGAGAGGTTGAGGGAGAGGTGTGGACAACAACCATGCCACATCCTACTATCACTCCCACTGTTTCTCGAACTGTAGGTTAACGATTACCTAGTTCGAGAGGACCCACGATGCCATGAGGGAAGACTGTGACAGTCACTCATGATGATTCTAAGGGGCATGCAATAAGGCGGGGGCCTTATTCCTTAGAGTCCCTTAGTCTCCCACAAGTCCACCTGGCAGAGTGTTGACTCCAAGGGTTATTGATGTCTACCAATCAGTCAAGAGGCGAGTGGCACCTTTGGAGCACGTGGTGCATCCTGAAGGGCATGTTGCACAAAAGAAACACAAGAGGCGAGTGGCACCCTTGGAGCATGTGGTGCATCCTGAAGTGAACGTCATGCAAAAGAAAGACTAGAGGTGAGTGGCACCCTTGGAGCACATAGTGCGTCTTGAAGGGCACGTCGCGTTGATTATGTTAAAGGAATGAACCTAGATGGCCCTAAAACTAATATCTCATTAAGAAATTTTAGAACAACTTCCCTAATTAAAATGTCGCCTAGTTCATAATCTAAGTCCTAAGTCTAAAAATTTGCTAGGGGTAAAATTTTGTCTACCCGTAAGAAATTCTTTCTAAAAATAAAATAATAAAGTTTAAAATAAAAACCACTTAAGTAATAATTGTGGACTTCATGAATTTTTGGGTAAAATGAAGAGAGTAAGAACTTAAATAAAATATGTGGAAAAAAAAGGGGGGGGTAAAGAAGAATTTAATTATTTAACTTGTGAAAGTGTAAAAGATATTAAATTATTAATAAAAAGGAAAAGGGGTTAATTTGCGCAACTGCCATTTTGGCTCTAATAAAAAGGGGAAAGAAGGGAATAATAAAAATTAGGAAACTAAGGAATGGAGGAAACATAATAAGGGAAAGAGGGGAACTTATGGTAAAAAGTGAGGTTAACTTAGTAAAGAATCTGCAATTAAGAACCTTCTAAATAGAACTAAATTAGCAACTTCATTTTAGGGAAAGTATTTAAACCTGTAAGGGAATCTAGGAACACCTAGGAGTAAATTTAGGAGCAACTTTAGGTGGGTGAGGGAAATGAGACAATTATTAATTTAAAGAAAATAATTATTGGAGGAAGGTGGGGGATGGATGCCACTTCTATGAAGAAGAATTTTTGGAACTTTTTATTAAAAATTAAAATTTAATGAGATTAGGGAAAGAATGGAAGTGCTAAAATGATATAAAAGAAAGAGAGGAGAAGGAAGAAGGGGATCGATTGTTAGTGTAACGTTACGCTGCCAGATTAATGACTTGACTGATTTACTTCTGAGGAGTTGAGAATTCCCAGCTCGGATAGGAGTGGTAGCTCGGCCTTACGAGGTGAGATGGGATCTAGACATACCATCTAAATAGTGTGTGGCCCCTTTGCGGCTCGAGGGGCTAAGGAGGAAGCAAATTACCCCTAGCATTGGCTGGGAGGTACTGGTGAGGTCTCTATGGTCGACGAGAGGGAGCGGCACGGAGCGCACAAACGTCATTCGAGGTAGGCGATAAGGCAACAATATGTTCTTTCAGTTGTAGACTAGAATGCATTAAGACTTATGATAGGATTTGAATTTGATGGTAAATGGATTGGGTTATCTTTTTTTCTTGATGGTCTCTGCGCCTTCTGTATTGTATGCTCCCGCTGCTATTATAATTCCTATTTTTTCCCGTTGACTCTCCATTAAATGTTTTCGAGCTAGCTTAGCTCTGCGCTTAATGCGCTACTTGTGATTCCACTCTGCGTTTTATTTCACCTCTCAACTACGGATTTAACCGTCTCTCCTTAGCAATTTATCACAGAAATTAAGTTCATTGGTGTGATTGTTTGTGTTTGTTTTTGGCTCTGGTTGCACGGGAATTCATTCCTCTATCCTGCTTGATTTTTATGACGAAAGTTATTTGTCCGAACGATTCTTGAAGTTACAGGTTTGAATTTTTTATTGAATTTTACATGTCTGGAATGCATTTTATGTTCAGAATTCATGTAATGTAATCTGGCATAATGAAATTTTATGTTTAAAATTTTATGTAATGTAAGTTTAAGTTTAGAATGAACTGTAAGGCATTTTAGATTTAGGATTGACTTGTCTAAAATTTTTGACCGAATTTATGCATCAGTTGAAGAAGGCGCATTTTACATTGGGCTTGAAGCTCACTTCATACCGTGAAGGTATTGTAACCCGTTTTAGAGCATGAACCGAACCGTTTAAATTACATCTGTTTACACCCCTGCAGGTTGGATGGAAACCGTGCCTGTTTGCCTCTGCTATCCACTTAAAACCCTTCTAAAGTTCACCTCTACAACTATATTAAAGTCACCCAAATTCCCTCCTGCAACTGGTTTAAGATCGCCTAACTTCGCCCCTACAAACGGTGTCAAAATCGTGTAAATTCACCTCTACAATTTGTGTAAAGTCACCCTTATATAAACGCTGGATACATCCTACTTCTGCGCATTTGATTCAGTAATACCATTGTGCGTCATGATTCAGTTAATACCTCTGCGCATTTTTATTCTGGGGTATCTCCTTTCTGGCAATTTCGCCATTGATTAGGCTGTATGTTCCTTTCGACGCGTGGCGAAGTTTCCTTTAGGGGACTCAAAATTTATGTATATCCGTGGCCTGTTACCCACACATTCCTTTTCCTCACTTTTTTTTTTTCTGATAGCAAAAATCTCTGCATTGATGGTCTGGACAGCTATGTGGTCAACCATAGTTTATCTTTTTTGGGCGAATTTATGGATATTTCTTGAATTACCGATATATTTTAGTTGTCGGTTTTCTATTTAATGAATGGATAAATAAAACGATTCTCCAATTATTAAAAGGGTTGACTTTGTACATTTATTTACTTGATGCTGCAAATGTTGATTACTGTTGGGACAAATGCACAGTATATAAATTACGCTCTTTATGTGAATTGATGTGGGATTTATACAATTGACGGAACAATCTCAAATTTATGAATGCCAAATTTAATTGTAGATAAGACTTTTGTGAATTTAAATGAAATTGGGTTACGGTTGCCTGAGTTTGCCCCTGCCCTGAGTTCTTACTTTTATTCTTACCTAGCAGTGCAAATTTTAAAGGCCTAATTCATTTGCACTTCCATCTTGTGCCTTGTCACTTGCTTACGATGACTGCTCGGTTACCTTGGTATAGGGTTGTAATTTAGCCTTGAAGTCTTGTGTTGTTAAAAGGTATTGATCCCTTAATCCTTTAATAGATTAATAAAGCAGCCCTTACTTCCATTAATTTCTCTTTAAGTTTGATCCTTTATGCTTACCTTTTTAATGTCCTTTAAGTTGAGTGAAATCTCTTAAATTCTAACCTGCCTTGTTATTTTTACAATGTTGAGAGCATGCATGCTTCAACTCTAATTAAAGATATTGCAAGTTTTTATAAATGGCTAGTTTATAATTGTCAGACTAGATAAATTTTAATTAAGGATGACTTATATTTTAGTTAATAATCCCGTCGAAAATTTGAGACTTGCTAGTAATGATATTTTCATATTATGCTCTATTGTCATTGGTAACTTAGAATTTTCACAATGAAATGTTTTCAAGACTATTTTAGATCATACCTTAATGATGTTATGCACTTTAGACATGCGAAGTCGGGCTTGTAATGGAGGTCGGATTATATTGTGTTAAAACCCTTACATGCTATTTAATTGTCTTTGTCTCATAGTTGATTAAAAATACACTTCCCATGCAATACGGTAATAGTAGTGAGCAATTTAATGAGTTAATAATGATGCACTATTGTATAATGCCTTAATGTAGATAACCTTGTTGTTGTGATCTTCACGGTTATGTTATTGGCTTAGTTTAGAAGGCTTGGTCTACTTGTGTCAGGTGGGATGTATACACCTCCATGTTCCTCAGAACAGTCGCTAGCCCTGAGACCTTAAATGGTTAAAATCGATGGGAACTTGGGCTTGAGCGTTGCTTATGTGTCTTGGAGGTCCTAACCATTGCAGGGTAGGACGGGCGGGTAGTCAGTCTTATTATTTGTTGGTTGATTGTTGTTCTTTGCTGGCAGATGTTGATGTGCATCATAGATCTCTATGTTGATATCACAGTTGTAGGCATCATGATTCATCGTCGAGTGGCGGTGCAGAGTATATTGTCTTGTTACCCTTGTACACATGCACACACGAAAAAAAAAAAATCACTTGTTTTAAGAGATTGTCATCGTAACAAGGAGGAACATTACAAGAATGTCGTGAATAGACACCTTCATGAATCAATGGAAAGTAAATCCCATTCACACCCTCTATGTTAGTTTGAGTCAGGAATTCGATCCTCATTGTTTAACTTCCACTGGTGTTTGGATTAGAGATTTCATTACAATCAACATATTGGTTCTAAGAACCATTAAATGACTGGGACTTGGTAGTTATTGTAGTTACCTGGTATTAAACCCGACCCCATGGCTATTATGGATGGAAACTAAATAAAGTATCCTAAGGTTAAATTAATTAGGTGGACTTGGGCATGAATTCTTGAAGGCCTTATGTTAAAAGGTGAATTGTAGTATGAATCATAAGACTACACATTATAGACATAGTCCTATATGCATATAGGTAAATAGAATGAAGGAAAAAAGGGATTTTCTAAAGCCTTGGCGGTTTTCCCTTATAACCTTTCTACTCAAGGTAAGTCAAGATGATAAAGTTAGAACATCTTGTGGTAAGTAGAATTTAGGAATTTTATAACAGATTTTTATAACTTAGGGATCCCCTTCTACCAAGTAATTATATATATAAAAAAAAAAATTATGGCAAATTTGAGGTTCATTACATCTACAAGGTGCACTTGTTCTTTTGAATGCACTGAATCCAAGAGTAAATCTTGGAAAAGGTCTCTGGTACTTTTCGTGCAAACACATGCATAATTTTCTATATGATATAAGGATATCATATACAAGTTCGTACCTTTGAAGTCCTGTAGCATCGTCCAACTTGTCTTCCAATATGAAACTATATACCATCTTGACAAGAAGAGATTAGAAACTAAATTAGAAGATTCAATGATTAGAGAAAGCTAGACACTCTAAAATTTTAATTTTGACCGCAAAATCAATTTGACTAGAAGTCAACCTTTGACTTCGACTTTGACCAAAAATTCAAACCTCACATTTTTGCTAGATGAGGAAACCAAGAGGTGAGATAGGATAGGGCACACTACGATGCCAAGGAATTAGGTCAAATTCTTCACCATAAGTGACCGAACATAAGGGTTAGGGTTTGTTTCAGCTACATAATTAGAAAACGTAACCACAGTTGTAACTCGTGCCATAATGACCTTAACAGATAACTTCCCAATCTATATTCTAGTGGTTAGACTATCTTAATATAGTGTTTTCCCATAACCTATTAGAATTAAAAGAGATGTGCTCATTTTTCCATAGACAATATCTTAAGTTTGTCACCCAACCATAGACACGCAACCACCCCTGAGCACCATAACCTTGATAGATAGAATACTTTCACAAGTAATATGAGACCCAAAAGATAACCAAGAGATAACATATCTCTCTTACTCCAAGAATAGCTCACCAAAATAGAAAGTCCATAAACCAGAAACCAAGACCAAAATCCCCACTGCAGTAGCTGCAACTACACTCCTCCAAACTTGCACATCGCTTGTCTTGTGTGAGCTATGAGAGTGTGAATGACCAAATGAGCTCAATAACACTCTATTTATAGTGATTTTTGTCTCTTTTCTAGGTTGACTTCTTATTTTAGAGGCCAATACTTAAATATTAATTATTTTAATGAGCTTACATGTCTTCTAGGTTTTCTATACACATGTTTAGGGTTTTCTCCAACTTCCAGAGAGTTCTAATATGGTCAGAGGTTATACATGGAGGTTAATACCTAACGCAGCTACTGTAACATCAACATATTAAAGTTATTTTTAATCAATTTAATTATTACCGTGAGATGCCTTGAATTTGTCTTTGAGCCTAGGACAATCTCAGGAACAATAGGTTCATTGGAATATTGACCTAGTGGAGGGTTTTACATATACTAATAAATACAATTTTTATTAAAGGTTTAGATTTAATGGAAAGAAACCTATTATTATCTTGAATTATCATATTTTGTTACACAATATATGGTAGGGATATATTTTTCTCTACTCAGTTTTAGATTGAGTCATTCACATATTTTAATAGCTTAAATGGGTAGAAAAGAGAAATACTATAAAATTACATTTCTATATCTCATAGCATAGTATTTACCCCAATATATAAATTTCATCCAAGGGAGAAATATTCATAAATCATCTTGTACCAAAATCCTATTTTCTTTTAAGCCGATTTTTGGGCCTTATTAGAGTAAATGTTTAACTATTTGTAAAATAGGGGAGCATATTACAATTAAGAACTCAACCACTTGAGATAGCTCACTAGGATAATGTGTGTGTGTGTGTGATTTCTATGGTGATTATCTTGTTAAAATTTTGGTATGATCGTTTAACCATAGACAATGTCACATCATCGTCACCCAACCATAGGAATTCACTATGCCAACATCGAGCACACTAACCTTTTCTTAGATAGAATGATTATGGAAGGTCCACACTAGAACCAACAGATAAACCCTAACTAGAAACACCATTGTTGTAACAACAACACAATACCAAGATAAAGTACCTACACTAATGTAAGAGTACCTTTACCAAGAGAATCACACAAGAGAGATACCATAAAGACTGAGAATACTCCACCACAACTGTTGCACTACTCTCTCTATAATTTTGCCTCCTTCTGTAGCTCCACCTCCTTAAACTTCCACACTATCTTCTAATGCAACTACTCCTTAGACTTGATGATGCAGGAGCATCTCTCCATGTCAGCCAGCCAGCCAGCCAGCCACGCTGGCGAATTCAAATTGCACGCTAAGAGAGAGGCGCAGCCTCATTTAAAATATGAATTCAATGTAACTTTAATGTTTAATCTGTTGAGATGGGAAGCCGTGCCTTTGTGTAGGTTGTAGATAAGATCAGCCATTAATGTTTGTATGGCTGATATCTAGATCTGATTCTAGACTAGACAACCCATTCAATGTAATTGAATAGGGTAGGTAGGTTGGAGGGAAGTGCTCAAGGAGCCCCCTCAGGTAAAAGAGATTTTCATATCTCATTTTGTAAGTAGTGGAAGAAGGTAAGATGAGTAGGAGGCTGAGAAGAGCCAGGGAGAGCTCGAGAACACCTTGTAATTACATGCGTTTGCCATTTTTAATATAAATAGAAGCAACTTTTCCTGCAAGAATTCTGTGTTATGTGAATGTCTATGAGTGTTCTTTTATGCTGTAGATGTATACTGTAGTTGTGCATTTGAAAGAGTTGGTTGGATTTCAGGTGAAGGTCTTTGAGGATTCACACCAGGAGGGTGTGACAGAACACTGCGGGTTCTGAGAGCCGTGCACAGAGGATGCACTTCTGAACACTGCGGGTTCAGACAAAGACGTGCTACGTCACAAGAGATGGAATCAACAACTCAGGGAAGACCTCAAGGTTGTTGAATACCTTGGAGGCAAGGTTGTGTATGAGAGACACAGTTGCAGACATAATCTCTGTTGGGAGTTCTGTGAAGCTCTTCCAGGTGGGCATTGAGTATATGCATAGTGGTGCATTTGAAGCAATTATGTTGTGAATTCAAGGAGAACTACAATTGTTGAGGATTTTGAGAGCTCTGCTAGGTGGGAATTGAGCGGGTGCATAGGTGCACAGGAGGAAAGAACTGTTGGATGTTCTGGGAGAAGATACTCTGCCAGGAGGGCATTGAGTAAGTGTGCAGACAGAGGAGAAGAGAACTCTCTGAGTTCTGAAATTAAAGGAAGAATCCATTGAGGGATCTCCACAAGGTTGTTAAACACCCTGAAAAGGCTCAGTAAGGAGTTGCCGGAGTAGAAGGAAAATCTCAGGAGGGTGAGTTCTTTCATGCCCAGAGTTGGGCTGCAAAGAGTGCAGAGGCTGGAGAACTCTTTGGAGAGTTCAAAGTTCCCAAAGCTCAGGAGGGATAGTGTTTTTACGTGCGCAATTGAGAACTCAGAGTGAGGAGTTCGTAAAGAAGAAAGAGGACAAAGGTCTAGGCCTTTGAGGACTTGGAATTCTTCCAAGGCAGGAAGAAAGTGCGCAGAAGCTCAGGAGGAGCAGCGACAGCTGTCGGATCGGCTGGGGAAAGAGATCTGGACCGTTGGAAGGTATTCATGTCCAGAGGGTGTGCAGGAGAAAGAGGTGATCCAAGCTTTCGGATCTAGAGCGAAGAACCCGACAGCCGTCAGATCTGTTGTGAGTTACATGATGGTAAAACCATCAGGGAAAAGCCAAGGTGAAAGTCCCGAAAGAGTTGGCTTATCGGGATATCGACACTCGAGATATCGTAGGTCTCGAGGTCGATAAATCTGGTACATCTCAAGTCCCGAAACAATGGAGGAATCATAGCCGTCCATCTGAGAGATGACGCATGTCACGCGATCGTCCATTCTAGAGATCCAGGCACTAGACATCGGAACATCGGCACTCGCGAAATCGAAGTTCCTGAGGTCGTGAAAGTCAGGACATCAGAAGTCTCAAAACCTCAAGGCTTAATCAGGACCGTCCATCATAGGAGGACGCGTGGCAGCGATCGAAGCTTCCAGAAAAGTCTCGAAAGGAGAAGTCGACTATTGGCGTATCGGGAATCGAGATATTAGAAATCCCGAGAGCAAAGAGTTTGTGCATTTCAGTTTTGCGAAGTCTGAAATGACAATGGGGTAAAGGACCGTTGAAAGGTCAAGGCCGCAAGTGTGATTGGAGGATCGGCATCTCAGGGATCGAGATATCGGGGATCCCATGCACAAGGTGTTTATGCATTTAGGAATCGTGAAGTCCGAAACCCTGACAAGGAGGAAAGTGGCATTGTGGGAGCCAACTGCCAACATATCGGGAATCGGGATTCGGCATTTAGCGGGTCCTAAAAACATGTACATTTCGGCATAAGAAAGACCGAAGTCCCGATAGGTGATATGACTGCGGTCATATAGAGGGAGGTCGTATGGACCCAAAAGACTAGCCCAAGGGACTAGTGGAAGTTGGAGCGCATCGAGAATCAGAGAATCATAGATCTAAAGGGCAATTGCATTTTGGCATTGGAAAGCCCAAAACCCCGACGGAAAAGGATATATGGTTGCGGTCATATAAGTGGCTAGTCATATGGACTAGAGGGCATAGCCAAGAGGGATAACGCATAAAGGGCGCGTCGGGATTAAAGGAATCGCGAATCCTGAGGACACATGCATTTGTTCATTGAAAAGTCTGAAACCCCGATGGGAGACAAGGCTGCGGTCTTGTGAGATAGAGGTCATGTGGACCAAAAGCTTAGCCTGGAGGGCTAACGGGAGTTGAAGCTCATCGAGATTTTTTTGTCCAAAACCCCNTCATCGGTGATCGGGGACTCAAGAGGTAAAGAACTCTTGACGTCGAGGAACGTGAAACCCTGAAATTAAGATCAAGGAAAGAGTGCGGTCATGTGCAGAAGGCTGTGTGGGTGAACAAAGGACATGTGGATCGAGTTTTCACAGAGATTCCATTGGGAGTCCAAGGAGTCTCTTCGGCTCAAAGGTGAAGTTTGAATGATCCTTGAAGACCGGGAGGTCAGGTGCAGAGACCCTGCGGGGTATGTAGGAGCATCGAGTGCCTGCATCAAGTGGTATCAGAGCCTGATTCTTGTCTGTATATTTCAGGCAAGAGAGGCAAGAGATAAAGAGCACTCTGATACACGTCAAGTGGTATGAGAGCATGAAATTCATCTGTATATTTCAGGTGAAAGAAGACAGAGTTGCTGAGGACTCTGTAAGGATTGTTTGCAGGTAGGTAACGATCAAGGAGGCAGTCAGGAGGACTGTAAGTGAAGCTGGAAACACTCGGGATGCAGAGTGACAACAGGGTTTCTAGGAAAGAAGGCAAAGACATCACCATGGTTACTGAAGACCATAGGCATGCTGGGAGGAAGAACAAGGTAGAAAAGCGTGCAGGGATGGATAGAGAGCTCGTTGATATAAGAGAGAAGAAGAAATGGATTGCATTGAAGATGCAGTTGAACGCAAGGATAAATGATCTCGAATTGAAGCTACGGTAGGATAAGAAGTCGAAATGGGTGTATGAATGTCCCATGAAGAAGGCGAAAGCAAAATGGCCAGTCAAGGAGTTGATGGTCAGAGGGCAGCGCAGGCTATTAAAAAGATGGTTGAGGTATGTTGAAAACCTCAAGGCCACATAGGAAAAGATGATTTATGTCTGTGAACCAGAGACTGGGAGAGGTCTCGATGATTTTGAAAATGAATTGGGATCAGCTGAGGATCTCAAGAACTGCCAGGAGGGCAGAAAAGAAATTCCATATTTCCAGGTGGGAAAAGGGTTGAGATCACTGCGGGATCTCAGGGACTGTCATGAGGACAGCCAAGGAATTTCACATTGCTAGCTGGGCAATGAATTGAGATCGTTGCGGGATTTCACAGACTGCCAGGAGGGCAACGAAAGCATCTCTGATTGCCAGGAGGGAAGAGATGAAAATTTGAGGCTATCCGAAAGTCTCGTGGACTCGGAGGTGAGTTCAATTTAGCAAGGGTTGTTGATGAAGATGGGATCTGTTGATCTCATAGTATGCCAGGAGGGCAGCAGAGACATCCCATATTTCTAGGTGGGAAGGGATGAGTAGGTGAGTTGGAATCATCCAGAGGAGCTGACCGAGCAGATGAGACTGTCTGAGGGTCTCATAAATTCAGAGATGAGTTTGGATCAACATGTGTAGCTGACAGAAGAGAAGGGTCTGAGGGATATTATGATGATTGGGGGAATTGGGATATTCCTACCATTTTCCTAGGAGGAGGCAGAAGTCTGTGTTGCATATGGTGCAGCAGCAAAACAATCAGCTGTGACTGTCAGGAAAGAAAAAGAATTGGAGCAGACTTTGGAAGCTACCCAAGAAGAGGAAGAAAATGAGCATTCTGAGGAGTGTCTCAATGCTTTCAGCTAGGAAGCTGAGGAAGCTTTAGCACTAAAGCTAACAACAAAAGAAGAAGAAGAAGAGGATGATGAGCATTCTGAGGAATGGCTCAGCATTTTTAGCCAAGAAACTAAAGAGACTGCAACATGGGAGTTTGCAGCAAAAGAAGAAGAAGAGGTAGACAACATTAGTTTGGCTGATATGTATGACCAAATTGAATCCCTGGAAGAGAGGGTGAAAGTGCAGAGCGTGCACATCCAACAGGTGAAGTTGGAAACTGATGAAGGAGGCATGGAAGATCATGATGATCTGCTCATGTGCCAAAAAACATTGCAGCTGAGGAGACTGCATGAACAGAGACAGCCATGGGAGTAGCTGGATGAAGTGATAGAATATATCATGGAGTTGATGATCCGATCGACATATACTGCCATCAAGGAGAGGCTGAATAGGAAGAAGGAAGCAACAACAATAACAACAGCGCAGAAGCAACAATAGGATGGAGCAGAGGAACAACTCCAGAGGATGATTTGGGATCCAGGAGGATTTCAACAACTGAGAGGGGAAGCTCATGACTTTTCAGCTGAGGAGTTTGATGCAGGAGCATCTCTCCACGTCAGCCAGCCAGCCAGCCAGCCATGCCGGCAAATTCAAATCGCACACTAAGAGAGAGGCGCAACCTCATTTAAAATCTGAATTCAATGTAACTTTAATGTTTAAGTTGTTGAGCTAGGAAGTCGTGCCTTTGTGAAAGATGTAGATAAGATCGACCATTAATGTTTGTATGGCTGAGATCTAGATCCGATTATGGACTAGACAACCCATTCAATGTAATTGAATAGGGTAGGTAGGTTGGAGGGAAGCGCTTGAAGAGCCCCCTCAGGTAAAAGAGATTTTCATATCTCATTTTGTAAGTAGTGGTAGAAGGTAAGATGAGTAGGAGGCTGAGAAGAGTTAGAGAGAGCTCGAGAACACCTTGTAATTACAGGCGTTTTCCATTTTTAATATAAATAGAAGAAGTTTTTCCTGCAAGAATTCTATGTTATGTGAATGTCTATGAGTGTTCTTTTATGTTGTAGATGTATACTGTAGTTGTGCATTTGCAAGAGTTGGTTGGATTTCAAGTGAAGGTCTTTGAGGCTTCACACCAGGAGGGTGTGACAGAACACTGCAAGTTCTGAGAGCCATGCACAGAGGATGCACTTCTGAACACTGCGGGTTCAGAAAAAGACATGATGCAACACAAGAGCTGGAATCAACAACTCAGGGAAGATCTCAAGGTTGTTGAATACCTTGGAGGCAAGGCTATGTATGAGAGACACAGTTGCAGACAGAATCTCTGTTGGGATTTCTGTGAAGCTCTTTCGGGTGGGCATTGAGTATATGCACAGTGGTGTATTTGAAGGAATTCTATTGTGAGTTCAAGGAGAACCAGAATCGCTGAGGATTCTAAGAGCTCTGCCAAGTGGGCATTGAGCGGGTGCATAGGTGCACAGGAGGACAGAACTGTTGGATGTTTTGGGAGACGATACTCTGTCAGGAGGGCATTGAGTAAGTGTGAAGATAGAGGAGAAGAGAACTCTTTGATTTCTAAAATTAAAGGAAGAATCCATTGAGGGATCTCCACAGGGTTGTTGAACACTCTGAAAAGGATCAGCAAGGAGTTGCTGGAGCAGAAGGAAAATCTCAAGAGGGTGAGTGCTTTCACGCCCAGAGTCGGGCTGCAAAGAGTGCAGAGGTTGAACAACTCTTTGGAGAGTTCAAAGTTCCAAAATCTTAGGAGAGATAGCGCTTTTACATGTGCAATTAAGAACTCAGAGTGAGGAGTTCACAGCGGAGAAAGAGGACAAAGGTCAAGGCCTTTGAGGACTTGGAATTCTTCCAAGCTAGGAAGAAAGTGCGTAGAATCTCATGAGGAGCAACGATAGCCATCAGATCGGATGGGGAAAGAGATTTGGACCGTTGGAAGGTATTCACGTCCAGAGGGTGCGCAGGAGAAATAGGTGATCTGAGCCGTCAGATCTAGAGTGAAGAACCTGACAGCCGTCAGATATGTCGTGAGTTACATAGTGGTTAAACCATCGGGGAAAAGACAAGGTGAAAGTCCCGAAAGAGTTCGCTTATCGGGATATCGACACTTGGGATATCGGAGGTCTCGAGGTCGAGAAAGCTGAGACATATCAAGTCCCAAAACAATGGAGGAATCATATCCATCCATCTGAGAGAGGACACGTGTCACACGATCATTCATTCCAGAGATCCAGGCACTAGGCATCGAAACATCGACACTTGGGAAATCGAAGTTCCTGAGGTCGTGAAAGTTGGGACATCAGAAGTCTCGAAACCCTGACAATCAGGACCGTCCATCATAGGAGGATGCGTGGCAACGATCGAAGCTTCCAGAAAAGTCCCAAAAGGAGAAGTCGTCTATTGGCGTATCGGGAATCGGGATATCGGAAATCCCGGGAGCAAAGAGTTCATGCATTTCGGTTTTGTGAAGTTCGAAATGTCGATGGGGTAAAGGACCGTTGAAAGGTCAAGGCCACGAGTGTGATCGGAGGATCGACATATCGAGGATCGGGATATCGGGGATCCCGTGCACAAGGTGTTTATGCATTTCGGAATCGCTAAGTCCGAAACCCCGACAAGGAGGAAAGTGGCATTGTGGGAGCTAGCTGTCAGTATATCGGGAAATTAGGATTCGACATTTCGCGGGTCCTGAGGACATGTACATTTTGGCATAAGAAAGTCCGAAGTTTCGATAGGTGATATGACTACGGTCATATAGAGGGAGGTCGTATGGACCCAAAAGACTAGCCCAGGGGACTAGCGGAAGTTGGAGCACGTTGGGAATTGGAGAATCGCAGATCCAAAGGGCAACTGCATTTTGGCATTGGAAAACCCGAAACCCCGACGAAAAAGGATATATGGCTACGGTCATATAAGAGGCTAGTCATATGGACTAGAGGGCATAGCCAGGAGGGCTAACGCGTAAAGGGCGCATCGGGATTCAAGGAATCACGAATCCTGAGGAAACATGCATTTGGTCACTGAAAAGTCCGAAACCCCGATGGGAGACAAGGCTACGGTCTTGTGAGATAGGGGTCACGTGGACCAAAATCTTAGCCTGGAGGGATAATGGGAGTTGAAGCTCATCGGGATTTTTTTGTCCAAAACCTCGATAGGAGGATATAAGGTTGCGTTCTTATGGAGAGCGGTCATATGGACCAGAGGGCATAGCCAGGAGGGGCTAGGGTCAGGTAGAGAGCTCATCGGTGATCGGGGACTCAAGAGGTAAAGAACTCTTGACGTCGGGGAACGTGAAACCCTGAAACCTTAAATTAAGATCAGGGAAAGAGTGCGGTCATGTGCAGAAGGCCATGCGGGTGAACGAAGGACCTATGGATCGGGTTTTTTTCAAAGGGGATTCCATTTGGGGATCTAAAGAGCCACTTCAGCTCAGAAAGAAGGTAAAGGAGAATGATCCTGTGAGTAGGAGAACGTGACGAGGTGGTGGTCGCGCATTTCTTACTGCATCACTTGATCCCTTCTTGCTAAGTGAATGAGAGTGTGTATAAATGAGCTAAGGCGTCACCTTATTTATACTTGTTCTACCAGTGAAATTTTCCCACGGGGCCGACCTGTCTTTTCTGGAAAATATAATTTACTTTGACTTTCTCTGGTAGGCCTAAATTCTCTTTCTAGGTTTATTATTTCTTTATTATAATTATCCTTGGGACAACTTCTCTTCTATGGTTTCCACACATCTATTTAATGGTTCTCTTACTTTCGAAATATTCTATTCTACAAAGGTTACACTTGGACACTAATACCAACCATAACTACCAAAACATCAACACTCCCTCATAGATAGGGAAGTATTAACTAATATTTTATTCATGTAATAGTCTCAAACACATCCATACATCTCACATGGCATGGGAAAGTCTCACATAGTCTTGTAGACCAGTCTATAGGTAGAATCACCATTGCCACACATGATATTTCATGATCAAACAGATAATGTCTCAAGTTGTATGGACACATGGCCATTTCATGATAAATAAAATCATGTAACAAGAAGCATAGCCATACAGAATATCTCATGATAAAAAAAATCATTTCACAAGTATAACCATCATAGTCGCACATTCTTCGGAATATGCATTTGAGAAAGTTTACACATGACTGTGCTACTACCCAATCCAAGTGAAGTATGGGCAACTACAACTTTCCATATCACACAAAATATGGCATCTAGTTCATACATAACTAGTAACTCATCATCTCACACAAAATATGACATCTAGTTCATAAAGAACTAGTAACTTACTAGCTCACACATAATCTGACATCTAGTTCATAAAGAACTAGTAACCTCTGGTTGGAACACCAGGAAACCAGTCCACAATGATCAAGAATCTAATCACAAGGATTAGGAGATGTAGTGTGCACACACTATCCATCTAGCCCAATGCTAGGAAACACCTCCAACCACAAAGGTTGACCCAACATATTGAAAATATGGGTAACTAACCAGCCTTGAAGGTATGACAGTTTCTTACCTTGTGTGAGGTCATGTTGACTGGTGACATAGTCAGTAGCATGCATACACGACTATTTCACTCTAGTAGCAATCTGATTACCATATGTTTTCACTAGAGTAGCAGTAAATTGACATACCAAGATTTTTCACTGGAGTCGCCCTCTCCATACCAGACATTTTCACTAGAGTAGTAGTAACTTGACGTATCCAAAATTTTCACTAAAGTAGCCCTCTACGTAAAAATAAAATTCATTGGATTAGCAATAACTTGGCATACTAGAATTTTTTTATTGGAGTATCCCTCTGCATACCATACCTTTTCATTGGAGTAGCACTAACTTAGCGTACCATGGTTTTTCACTGGAGTATCCCTTTGCGTACCTGAATTCTTCATTGGAGTTGTTATCACTCCAAGAAACTCCTTAGGGTTGTAGGCTAAGGATGCTTGGTAACTTAGAAATAATGGGTTTTATGTGTTTGGGACAATGGGGTCTTTCATGATTTATGTAAGAAACAACTCATCACACATCTAAAGATACAGTGCTTTTAGGAAACAATAATCAGATCAAATAATTGAAAGAGAGGATGGAGAACACTATTCTTGATTGCCAATACAAGTGAATGTAGGGCTTAATACAAGACAGAGAGAAATCCTTTAATTTCAAGTCTATGAGCTCAATAAAGAGATAGCAGTCTTTATGAACTAAAATAAACTGAAACAAAGTACAGAAAATGAAAGATGAACAATTTTGATATTGAAAACGAAAGGAAACTGAACTTTATTTCTGCAAAAAGAGTCTATACAATGGCATAAAATATCTCCCAGTTTGAACCCTTATCTCATATCAAAAATAACCATTTATAGCCTCTTACAATCGGTTTTACAGATCCTAAAAACATGGATTTGTATTTAATAAAAGAAATTCAAATCTAACTAAACAGCTTGAAAATAAAGACTTAACAACTAAACTTAGCACTCGAATTGTCTTCAATCTCAAAAATTCACCATCTGCATCTTTCATCTCCTGGAATCTGTGATGTGATGCAATGTGGAAAATCACCTGTCTGACAGTTGGATTTCTCCAACGTTCATGGTCGATATTTGAGGAAGTTTGTTTTTCATGTGGTTTCCAAAATTCCCTCAAATCTCTGATGTTGAATCCTTTGCAAGCAATTTTCATTCCCTTGATACTCTGGAACTCCTCCATAACCTGTGAGAAATGACCTATTCTTCCATGGGCTTCCAAAAATGCCTTTCCTGCTTTCAACAACTAAGTCGTTTTATATTTCGCTGGTTAGCTGGTGAAAGCGCTGCTTTTCACTAGCTAATGGGTCATAAAATATTACTTTGCGCTGGTGAAAGCCTTGACTGCGCCCAAAACGAGTTTTCACCTTCAAAATTGTGATTCCATCAAAACTCAATGTGTTTCTGATTTCTCCCCTTGCATGTTAACAACCACTTGAGCAAGTACCTTCAAATCTGGATGGGATTTTTTCCTTTGTTTTTGTTTCAATCTTCTTATATGTCTTTTAAGGTGTTTGGCAAGCCACCATAGACTATTGTACTCTTTGGTGAGTTTCTTCTTTCTTTTCTTCTCTTTAACACTTTCCTGAGCCAGTCTCTCAAATGTAGTGTTGGTTTTTGCGAAGTTATCAGACAACTTCTTATACCTTTCTTTGATTACCCGTTCCAAAACCTCTTGCTGAGCGATTACCTCTTTGAGATGCTTGATTTTCTGATATTTCTTTGACTTAGAGCTTTTTGATGTTTCTCCTTCCTCTGTATGAGTGAAGGTCTCATAATTCTGTGTAAACTCAGTTGACTGCTTAGGACTCTTGGTGACAGGGCTCTCATCTTCTGGCTCTGGTTCTGAGTCTGTGTAGGGCAGGTTTAATAGGTTTGTTCTCTTTTCTGTAGGCTGCTCTGTGGGCTGCTCTATAGTGGTTTCAAATTTTAACCTTTTCTTTGACCTGTGGGATTTTACTCTAGATATTCTATCTTCTGGAGGTCCTGGCAGGGTCGTCCTCTTCCTCAAACTGCTTTGAGGAGTCAACTGTTTCTTTGAACCTTTCCCCTGTTCATTTACAAGTTGAGTCTATGTTTCAAAGCCCTCCCAGAATGGAAAATGTTGCCAGCTCCTTCCCTGTTGTTTTAATTCCTCCAGAATGATCAATTTGATAAGGCCAAAGTGGCACAGAGTATTCTTCATGCTCAGGGGTTGAGCCCTGATCTTCTTGCAAACCTTAGTTAAAATATTATGTAGGAAAAAAGGTAAATTGAGGAGGGTCTTACCGGTGAAATGGTCTAAAATTTTGAAATGATACATCATGAGTTTGTCATACCTGCCCTCTGAGGTTATGTATAGTTGGATACCCTCAAACAATTCTTGCCACTCCTCTTCTAGACATGAAACCAGCATGCTCTTCTTCCATGCATTGTGCTTGAACTCTTCATTTAAATAAGCTCTGAAATTCAAGTTTTTGGTAGCAGTGGTTTTGAACCAACTCTGGCCCGATCTTGGTAGGCTGGTTGCTGCAGCAATGGCAGCTTCATCTACTAAGATCTCCAAGGACCCAACACGGGCCTTATTCGTGTCGAAAGTTTTGGCAAAATCTTCTGCTGTCGACTGGTGGAAACCATTTTGCAACCTCTCAACGAATTCAATACACCATGCGTTTGAGAAATGTTTCTGGACTTCTGGATGTTTCTGTAGAAAATATAGGTTGTCCAACTCTTTTTTGAGTAGAGAACCACTGCGTCTCCTCGCCATTTGCAGTTTGAAAGTCTCAACGATTCTGTATACCAACGCAGCAAACTGTTATTCGGGTCGAGGTATTGCGCTGTTAAAAGAACTCGACTATGTTCTTTCCACATTAGAAACTTATCAAAAATTTTTGAGTGATGCATGATATGGAAGCAATGATCTGATTTGGTGTTGTCATCCTGGAAGTACAACTTCTGTACCTGTGCTAATGAATTTGAACTTTCCATCCCTGATGCCATGATTGTGGAGCGTGAGTTTCTGAGCCGGATCCGAGATGTAATCCGACTGGGACGTGGAACTCGAGTTTGAATGATTACCCACTTTCACCAGCGCGTCCTTCTTGATTGAATGGCATGAGTTGATCACATCATGATTTGATTTTGAAACGTGGATAAACGCACGTGATTCCTGCTTTCTTCAGCCAACGACCCGTGGAAAACACCCCTTAGCTGTTGAAACTTACCGCTTTCACCAACGCACGATCCCGCAAGAACTGCTCCTTAGCTGTTGAAACTTACCGCTTTCACCAGCGTGCCACCCCGTGAGAATTGATCCTTAGTTGTTGAAAGTCTTCACTTTCACCAGCGCACGACCCGTGACAATGCTTCTTTGCATGTTTTTGAAAATCAACACTTTCACCAGTGCACGGACCTATGAGGGATGCTCCTTAGTTGTTGAAAGTTGCCACTTTCACCAGCTAACACCCATCTTTTAAACACACGTTAGCTGTTGAAATAAATTTATGAAAATTTTGAAAAGAGGACTTTTGTGGGTCATCTTATTTCTAAAACCAAAATCAAAACCTAAGCCTTGCAGCTAGAAAAACTCAAAATCAATTTGGGAAAACTACCAATAGCCATGCTATCCACCACAAAATACGACCAAAGGGACAGGTTCATTTTGGGAGCTAACAAGAAGAACAACAAAAATGGATAACCAAGATATTGGGTTATGATTTTGAAATCATCTATAAAAAAGGGAACAAAAATGTTGTGGCAGATGCACTCTCAAGGAAGGATGAATATGTTGAGGCCTTTCTCTATTCTATCTCATTCATCCAACTTGATTGGATAATAGAAGCAAGGGATGAATGGAAGAATGATGAAAAAGTGTGAACTCTCATTCAAAGGCTGCAAAAAGATTCCAGTACATCAGATACATTCACATGGAAAAATGATTCACTATGGTACAAAGATCGCTTATATTTGTGTAAGAAATCCCAACTCAAACAAAGGGTACTATTGGGATTGCACACCTCTTTATTAGGAGGGCACTCAGGATTTTTAGAAACCTACCATAGGGTCAAGAAGGAATTTTTTTGGGATGGCCTTAAAAATGATGTTCAAAGGTTTGTGGAAGAATGTTTTGTTTTTTTAACAAATTAAGGTGGAAACAATTAAGTCCCCAGGTCTTTTACAACCATTAGCCATCCCAAGTCAACACTGGGAGGAGGTTTCCATGGATTTCATCACAGGGTTACCGAAGTCTAAAGGAAAGAGTGTCATCATGGTGATTGTTGATAGACTGAGAAAGTACGCACACTTTTGTGCACTTTCATATCCCTTCAAAGCTAGTACAATTGCCACCACATTCATGGAGATAGTTCAAAAGCTACATGGTAGCCGAAAGATTATTGTAAGTGACAGAGATCCCATCTTCATTGGATATTTTTGGACATAATTATTTTCTTGTTTTGGTACTCAATTGGCTCATAGTTCATCCTATCATCCTCAATCTGATGGACAAACCGATATAGTGAACAAATGTCTGGAAGACTACCTTTGTTGCTTTGTCTCTGATAAACAAACACAATGGTTCAAATGGTTACCCTTGGTAGAATGGTGGTATAACAATTCCTTTCATACTACAAAAACAATGACACCATTTATGACACTCTATGGATACCACCCTCCTTTCATCACTTATTCTCTAAAAGAAAAATCTAAGATTCAAGCAGTGGAAGATCACATCGAGCATCAACAAAAATTTCTCCAAATATTAAAGGACAACCTGACCATTGGCACAAAAGCGTATGAAACAACAAGCATATAAACATGGTAGTTAAATAAGTTTTGAAGTAGGGGATTGGGTGTTTTTAAGACTACAACCATACAAACAGATGTCCCTCAAGCAAGCCAAGAAGGATAATAAATTATCACCAAAGTACTATGGCCCTTATAAGGTTTTGCAAAATACTGGTACTATGGAATACAAATTAGAGTTGTCTACATCTTCACGAGTACACCCAGTTTTCCATGTTTCATGCTTAAAGAAGGTTATAGGTGACAAAATCCTAGTTCAAACTATATTTCCAGAACTCAACAAGGAAGGAAAAATCATTTTGGATCCTGAAGCCATCACTGACACAATACTTCATGAGCTGAGGAATAGATCCATTTCAGAGTATCTCATTAAATGGAGGAAACTATCAGTTGAAGATTGCACTTGGGAAGATGAGTCTTTTATACAGAAGCATCCATATTTACTCAAGCATTGCAGACAACACTTGTCTCAAGGGGAGGGGCATGTTAAGCCCTAAATAATGGCTCATTACCCCTTAATTGGGGCATATTATATTAGTAATGTTATTTTATTTATGTCATCTTTAGGGCATTAGTTGTAATTATACCTCCTAGTCTCTTATATATACCAAGGAGACATTTTCATTTTGAAACATCTTGTAATTGTACATTTATGTGAGCATAACGAGGTTTCCCCCTTGAAAAGGCTTATTATCTGAATTTATCTCTTTTTCAGGGTGTTGAGTACTTATTCTGAGGTTTTTCTATGCTATATTGATATTTGGTTCTTAGCAACTTCTTATGACTACTAGATAAGTTATCTTGTCATAATCTTCTCCCTCTTGTTGGGAGAATCTTGTGGCCACTAATTAAGATTTGTACATCTTTATGCTATTATCTAAAACATGCTTGATCTTGTAGATCAACTTGGAAGTCACCACTAACTTCCCTTCTGGTCTCATAACCAAGGTAAAAATCCATATCCCAGTCTTTCTTACTTGATTTCTCCTCTGTCAGTGAAACAAGGGAATCTTCTTAGGAGGTCTCATATCTCCTCGAAGCCTTTGAAGCTTCTATTTATCCTCCTCACTTATGGCACATGTCTATTACTCTTGGAAGACATCTCTCTCTCCAATCTAAATCTGAGGAGGAATACTTTCTTAATTAAATTCTCTAAGCCATTGACTCTCTCTCTGATATCAGGCTCACTCTGAGTCTCCATGCTCCCTCTCAAGATTGACTCCCTCTGAAATCTAGCTTCTTCTAAGCTAGTTGGTGGGGTTTCCTACCTCACCATTGGTGGAGCCATCTTCTCCTCATGATATGGATAAAAAATTCTATATATCTTTACATCCTGCAAAGTGTCCCTTGACCATGTTGGTCTCTTCCTGTTTACTGCAACAATTTTGGGTAGGCCCTTATAGCTCTACTAACTCTATATTATCCATTAATATTTGGATCCTTATGTTCCTTTAAATTAATGTCCATATCAGATACTATGTATCTCTCAAAATTCCCCTTCTTTCTATTATATTTTAACTTTGTCCTCTTTTTCTTTGGTACATTGATCTATACGGTTGTGTATAAAAATTATTATCTCGATAGTCTGCTCCATGTCTCAATCTAGAGACCATATAATATGTTTCCTCCTGCAACCATCACTATAGCTTCCCTCATATTTATTTCTTGTGACCTTCTCGAAACAACACCAACAACAAGGGAAAATAGTAGAAAAGAATAATAATAATAAAAACAATAAGGAGAACAATCATTATGTTGATTAAGGTTGGTTTTCATTGATGTCAACCCTTGAAGAAAGACCCGTAGCACAAAGTTTTGGGTAATGGACCCAATAGTGTTTGATGTAAATATGACTCATTATTGTTTTTTCATGGTTGATAAGAAGTAAATATG
>ML853400.1:20567-34572 GCA_009831015.1 Picea engelmannii
TTGTTTCCTTTCCCAAGGTAATCCAGTATAAGCCTTTACTTCTTAATAAATCCTCTATATGGGATTTCCATTGGAAGTAGTTGGTGTTGGTAAGTAAGAGATTACTTGTAGAAGCCATATTAAATATGCCGATAATAAAGATTTAATAACTGAAACTGATGATCTGAATGGAAAGAGATAAAAAAATTGTGCGTTTAAAAAAAAACGGCATTGAAAACAGACTTCGGATGTGAGAGTTATGTCCTTTGAAAAAAAGACATAAACAATAACCAAATGACCACGTGATAGTGTAAGTTGCTTTATGAAGTGACCCACTTTTATAAAGAGAAGTGAGGATCACTTTTACAATGAAGTTATTTTATAACAGAAAAGCTGCATGCAAAACAAATAACTCTAAAACAAAATATTAAAGATACTTATAATGATTCACTTTTGTACTTGAAGTGAAATACACTTTACAATGTTAGCATGAGTTTTTTCAAAAAAAGTAACAAAAGAGAGACTTAAACTTAAGACCTCTTACTTAATAAGACAACTTTTAACCAAATGGTCTAACAAAACATATTGTAATGTTCATAAGGAGGATTGTTGTTGTTTTTGTTGGAGAGCGTGCTAAAAAAAATCTCTTTTCACACAAGAAAAAAAAATTCACTTCTCAATGACAACAAGGGTTAGATCTCGGTTAGCTTACCCAGAAGATGCACATTTTCCTATCTGTTTCTGATTTTCTGAGATCGCACAGGGCACGGGGAAAAGAGAATACATAGATCTAAAAGAGTAGCAACCCAGAAATAAATAATACAAAACCGAAATAAAACCAAAACACTACTCTGCAAAAATTTTAAAAAATGTGTATTCAAACTTTATACCTCTGGATCTAACTGTAACGACTGTATCTTGGGCAAATGAAAACCTTTTCAAGTGAAACAAAAAGTGTTCTTGATTGAAATGAGTGCTTCAGACACAACGAAACAATCCTTTCAGCCAAGAAATGTACGAAAATGACATAAAATGGAGATGAGACAACTCGGCTTCACGATCTCGATCTACAATAGGAGCGGATCTTCAAACAAACTCTAATACCATGTTCGACAACACAGGTATTCCAACAGAGGATGAACACATTTAGTAACCACTCACATAACCATATCAAATATCAACACTCTGATGTTTTCAATAATCTTGTACAACAAGCATATTAATCACAATTTCACGTAGAAACATTTTATTGTTGTGCAAAATTCAAGAGGAAAAATTCATAATATAGCACAATACTTATCTGTGCAGTTCATGGATTTGCATCCACATGGTTGTCTTGTCATCTTGGCTCACTGTTTTTTTTTTTCCTGGACATACCCATTGTGTGCATGATCCCAATCAATAGTTTATAAGAATTATCAAAGCATCCTCTTCCTTGCAGTCATTCACCCTTCAGGCCCAAGCTCAGGCATCTCTTTCTCTGCTATACAGTTCCTCGAGCGATCCATATTGCCTTGCCAAGGATTTCTTGCACATGAAGAATTATAAATACTTCATTGACTCTTATAGTCGAGGCGTCTCTCAGACTTGCTCTGTCGACGTGTCCCTTTGGCTTGTGTTGCCACAACACAACATGTTCTAGGGATATCATGGCTCACCACGAGGTTCCCCTATCTCAACAGTATCATTTTTCATGCTTACCAACTTGACAACCTTCACATTTCCTTTCGAGACAGATATTTTTCGTCTCACCAGTATCACAAGTATCAGAAATTATGAGATATTATCATCAATTTCAAGATCATAATTTTCTTGCAAATCTATCACCCACAAACTTCCAAATTGCACATTTATTTTGAGATTTGTTCCTCTCAGGAACCTGATTCACAAGTATGGGAATTTCCTTTCCATAGCATTTTTTCTCAACAAGAAATTGGTATTCCTTATGGGCTTACAACACTGCCATATCCAAGACCCTTTTCTTCCTGCAATTTCAACATGCCTCAACCAAACAAATTGTTAGTTTTCCTGCACATTATATTTTCAACACTATGCATACTAATAGTTCAAGTAATTTTCATCTATTCAAGGGTACAAAGAAAAAGGAAATATCATTATTTACCTATCCATCCTATCAACGTACCAAATTGTTGAAATGTAACTCAATTATTAGTTGACTTTAATCAGTGTGCCAATATTCATGGTCACATCCATACCCAATGTACCCTTACATTGGGTTCAAGTTTGCCATACTTATGACACGCACTTTGCCATGGTGTGTTGGAGCTCAACCAAAATATTCACCATAGGTTTAATCATTCTCATTCACTCTTACAGCAGGACTATGCTACCTACTACAAGTTGATCACGATCCCAAATCAGCACATATGAAACTAAAAGTTTCTCTTGAATGCACCCAAGCATTCTTCCTTCATTAATAACTAGAGTGCCAACACTCATGGCCACCCAAAATTCTTTTTTATTTGACACCTATACAATTCAAGTAGAGTATTTGAAGGTCTTCCTTCCTTATTGGGAAATCCATTGTCTACCCTCTTATGAAAACATGTATTTCCTCAATGCATTCCATGCAATGTGCTAGCTATGAGCACCTTTATTCCAAATCTCCCTAGATTGGTCATTGCACCCATGGTGCTCCTTACTCATACATTTTCTTGCAAAGATTATAACTCAACCTTGACTGGAATAGACTTCCTCTCTTTATTGTTTATATTCTTCTTTCCTGAATCTTACCCCGCTTGGGTAGCAATGGCATACAATATCCACTCAAAAATTATTTTCATATCTTTAAGATAATAAAATCTTTTCAGAAGGGATACTTACCAAATTCCTTCATACCTTATGCAACATAAGTATGAACAATTTTATACCTTCTCTAGCTGCTAGTACCCTCTCTGATATTACCTCTTTAGTGGTGCTTTACAGGGACTTTTAAATTCCCTTCAACAATCTTTTAACAACAATCTTCTCATAGTCGTCCTCTGCTTGAGGTTGTCCATCATTGGAAACTGTCTTTCTCAACAACTCCAATTTTCTTGCTACACATGACATACATCACAAATATATTATTCGTCATGTAAAATAAAAATGCTTGTATCATAGAATTCAAATCAATAAAACATTTTCTAATATTCCCCAACATATCTCTATGCACTCTACCACATTACTCCTTAATGTGTTAGCTAGTGCGGTCCCAATGTTTTTTTTTTGTATTCCATGATCATACAACCATCAACATCCTTATGCCAAAGCACTTATCTGCATTAGTAAATCAATTTCTCGTACCAGAGAAATACAATAAACAACAAGGAAAGGGTCAAGGAACTCTTCCCTCGTCCACTCCTTCCACACAGTCTTGGACTTTCAGTCCAATTGGGTTATTTTTTCCAAGGCCTCACTTCCTTTACTTATCACATCTTAACCAAGCCTATTCATTCAAACTTACTCACTGGTTTATTTTCCCTTTTCCAACCGTACTTGTTTACACAATTTCTTCTAAGGTTTACAACCCTGTTAAACAATTCAAAGTTTTTAGGGTGATAAAAGTGTTCCTCCTTTTCTCCCTCTTTTCTTATGCAATCTACTTCTTATTGTGATCTCCATGCTCTTTTCCTTGAGCAATCTTAGTTAGGTTCACCTCAACCTTCTTGGTAAATTAACAAACCTTTTGTTCACAATGAATCATGAACCTGTGCATTTTGCACATTACCATTTCGTTACAAGGATGGTCAACATTCATTTGTTAGTATTTCATTCATACATTTTGTTTTGGAAAGTAATCCAGGATTCTTGTCTGTGTGTGTGTGTGTGTGTGTGTGTGTGTGTGTGTGTGTGTGTGTGTGTACTTGCAGTCCACTGCCCAAATCTCAGCAGTTATTAAGGTTGTGACTATGTTCTCCTGACAGAGTCTTCACACAATTCCTCCCCAGGAAACTCCTTCGGCATGCAACTTCCTTATTGCATATCATTTACTATCTTTGATGGCCTCAAACTTGAGTTAGCTTTAGTTGTTTACCAAATATTCCATAAGGAATATAAACATGCATCTTTGTTATGCATACAACTTATTTATCCACACATATTCCTTGTTTTGTTAACTTACATCCATGATGTACTTAACCATATGCATAATCATAAGCCTATGTGTGGCTACCATATGTATATTTCACAATCCACATACGTCTTCACTTTCAAATCATTCAACTCATGATTGTTCACAATCATTCTCATGCAATCCTCAAAGGCACAATCATGTTGCCTCTTATCATGACAATAGAGCACCCTATCTCATTTACTCTTTCATCTATTTATACTAGCCTTTCCTAAGGGAATGGAGCACATTCCACTCGGGTTATCATTCAAAACAAAACTTTCATGAATCTTTGGAATGGAGTCAGCCATGCATCCATGGTATTCATTTAATCTTGGCAAGTGCAATTCTTTCCTTATACTTCACTCATTTAGGCAGTCACACCATGCCTTTACTATACATCATACATGTGCATCGCTTGCACATTTAATATCATTCACCCATATCTATTTGGTCTAATATCAGTTTTCATATCAAGAAACTTCACAATACATTAGATATGTGCACTCAAACATATATAAACATAGCCAAACATTCATCATGCAAGCTCATTGCTTGCATCTTTTCCATGTCATTCATGAACATGGGCATATCAAACTTCCATATCCTTCACCCAGGGATTTTCCAATCATTCTCATAACAAGTATCCTAAAGACACTCAACATTGAGCTTCCCTCTCAGTCAGTTATTCGCAGGATATTCACATGGAAAGTTTAACAGACATATTCATAACTATGTATGTCTCCCCATATGACAACAACTAGCAAGAAAGTATTCTTGCCTCAGGTATTATAAAATTATTCAACAGCCTAGAAATATTATCTAGGGAACTCCAATGGTGCCCAAGGAAACAAGACAACTTATTAAGCTTCTCTTTCATGCCTCAACCATTTTTGGTTAACATATGGTTTTATCAAGGGAATCCTTGTCTAGATTCCTTCTCACTACTACTGGAGCTTACTAAGCCATACCTGATATGGGTACCATCCACTTTTGGATGTCAAATTGATTCATTGGTCATCTAGAAGTGTCCCAACACTTCCTCTACCACATCTAGGATCAACATTTCATTAATCCTCCCACCTTATCCTCATAAGGCACTATGTACTCAACATCATCAACCTTTTACTTATGCTTCCATAGTCAAATCATCACTAACCATATGATATATGCCATCACCATATTTTACATTCAATGACAGACTATAATAAGTATATATGCATGCCTTATGCATGCTCTATCTTTGCAATATGCATTTCAGCATATCTTCCTGCACCAAGCATTATACCCCTCTTCATAGTCCCACTTTTGTAGGATTGGCTATCATTTTCTGAAAGAAATGATAGGCTTCTTTTGCCACAATATAGCATGATTTAATATCGTTGGGTAAAATCCTAAATGAATTTTAATCTGCACCCTTCTCCTCAAGGAACTTATGCAGATAATTTTCGTACAGAAGTAATACTATCAACAGGCTCATCTTAGCCTTGGTACACTAGTCTTGTGACAATTCCCTGGACCATCCAGGCCTGTGTTTGAATCATGCTTTGCTAGATAGGGTAGGGCATGGTGACCTCTCCCTTAAAGTTTTCTAATAAATAAATATAATCGCTTGACTCTTTCGTGATCCCAAGCAGGCCAAGTGTTGTTTCCCACTCTGATACCAATTTGTAACACACCCAACCCCTTAAGTACCTTTTTAAGGGATAGGGCATCAAAATTTTTCTTTCCTCCATCATCTCGAATCCTCTTCCCGAGATCTCCATCACCTTCTGCCCATCAAAGTATTTCCAACGAATGTTACCATGCTCCAATCTGAGCTCTGGATTGGAAGTTATTCCCTTCCAAAGATCTTTAGGCATCATTGTTCAAAGGCCACGTGGGTTTTCCTCATTTGTACCATTCCACCTGGCACAGACTTGACCACAGTTTTCATCCCTTAGCGATGACAAAGGACGCTGGAGAGGTGGTTATAGGGGATGTTCCCCACGTCTTCACGATCACAGGGCCTTCAATCTTTCATCCTTCCTATCCATGTCTGAAGCATTCTCGGAGTCCCGAAGTCCCAGAATCCTGCAACGTGGCTCCAGCCTTCGACGAGGTTCCTCATCATGTTCTTATGAACATACCTGCAAAACTCTCGAACTCTCAAGGTCCTGCCACATAGCTCCAACCTTTGGCCCTTTTGGAGCATACATTCTAACATCCTAAACCTCCTAGAGTTTCGAATTCCCGAACTTTCGAGGTCCTTCCATGTAGCTCTAGCCTTTGGCCTTTTTGGAGCATATGTTCTAACAACCAAAATCTCCCGAAGTTCCAAACTCTCGAACTCCCTGGGTCCTAAAATCCATTAGGTCAAACAACCGCGCACCGGGGAGTGACACACGACAAAGAACAAAGATGACGCATGGCCTTATCAATGGGTGACACATGTCACATTCCAGTTGGCATATAAGGCTTGTAAAAAGAACGAATCAAGGTGACATGTGGCATGCCAAACATGGGTCTATGTCACCTTGGATGACGTCATCATGCCACATCACTCCAGATGAAAAACCTACGGAAGCCTCTAATCTCGACTACCTATGAAATCGCCCTGAGCCATGAAGTCTGAACTCCTGCCAGAAACCTCCCACTACTTTTTATCCCACGATCAAGACAGTTCCACGTAGATCCCAAAATCTATGGCCTTTTTTTCTTTGTGACTTCAGAGTTTAGGGGTTTGCCTATGTAATCTCCTATTTACTCCTGGAGTGGTCAAAGTCAGGCTAACCACAGTTTAGATCCAATGGTCAGGAGGGATCTTGATGCGTCCTTGGATCGAGGGTTCATGTTACTTCACGACTTCAACATTCAGGGGTTCTACTTGTTTAACACTACCTTCCTCCTGGAGTGGTCAACGTCGGACTGACTGCGACTTAGATCCAACGGCCAGGAAAAGTCCCAAAGCGTCCTCAAGTCTACAGCTCTCATCACTTCGTTAGTTCAGCATTCAGGCATTCTACCTACTTAAAACTCCTTTTCTCTTGGAGTAGGACTTCACCGAAATGCTATACACAAATCCTTCCATTGGTTGATCGAACGGTTGGGAGGGGTTCTCAATGGAGACCCCAAATCCACAACTCACATTAATTCTCAACTCTGGCATTCATAGGTTTTGGTGTTATGACACCTTTTTTCTCTCGAAGTGGTCAACGTCGGACTGACCATGGCGTAGATCCAACGGTCAGGGAAGATCCCGAGTATCCTTAGATTTACGGCTCACATTACTTCACGACCAGTAAGTGGGTTGGGGTTTAATCGGTTGGATAGATCCCACAGTCATGGTTAAGATATTGCTAGATGTCGGTCAACCCCATGGGTAACTGAACTAGAAGGTTACCTCCAGTTGGTTTCATAGGTTGTAAAGTCATAGAATCCCAGAGCTTCGAACCCCTAGAGTTCTGAAGCCAGAATAGCTTAGCTCCTTTTGGACCTAGCGAAGGGCTCTAAGGTCTTGGTCATATGGATTCTCTAACAAGCCTCGAGGTTGTACGCTCTACTCTTATCCATTATTTGGTTAGGGTCGTGGACATGAGCTCTCAGTCACACAGATATATGGTTTGAGGGAGGCACCCTCCCTCCACATAGCTCGAATTTAGTAATCTTGCGAAGTTAAATTTGAGGGGTCGACAGGACTAAAGTATTTCAGCTAAATCTACCCCGACTCTTTCATTACAAAGTCAATCCTTGGGAAAAATTCCCTTAAGGATTTTCCAACCAATACAAAGATCATAAACTTATTCTTAGATTCATTTACAGACCCATGTCTAACAGTTCTCATGTTGTTAAGTAGAGGAAATAGAAAACCATTCAAATGTAGGTGTTTACAGAGGAATGATAAGTGTCTCTAATATAAATCAAACCCTACAAATCTTAGTCATATACGTAGACATTCAAATCATGCATTTCAATTCCAGTGCACAGGGTAAACAAAATACTTATCTATTACATTCGATCACCAACCATTGACTGTGGGTGTTCACCTTTCCACCCAACCATAGGCTCAAAGGCATTCATCCTTAGCACTCTGGCCACCCCCGTGCGAAGCCATGATATCAATAGGGAACTTTTGCAATTTCTCAGAGGTTCTTTCTTTTTCACAGCCTCTGCGAGGTTTATCAGATGCTCCCTCTGCATCAAGCTCACAACCTTCTGCTTAGGTCCCGTTTTCTACAAATTCTCAGAGATCCTTTCTCTTCTTCTCTCCAGTAACCAGAACAACTTAATCTTCTAGTTCTTCTTCTCAGCTGGAGAGCCTCACATGCTCTTCCTCTTTTTCTTTGCATATCCTTGGTCGCACACCCCCTCCCAGTGTGTCTCTTTCTTGTCTCCCCTCGTGTGTATTCTTGCATGCCTTTTTCCTCCCCAAGAAGGTTCTAGACCTCTCATGTTCCTTCTTTTAGAAGAAACTTGGGTCATTCTGGGCCTGTAGGACTCTATGGTACTTCAGGTTGGCAGTCTTTTGTTTCCTTAATCAAACCCTCCATGCTTCCATTCATGGGGGTAGTTGATTTTTCAACCACCATTCCTTCTTTCATTATTTGATTTTTCCTTGGAATCTAGATGAGGCTTATTATTTCAACAAAGAGAAATTGATTCATTTTGACATAATGAACCCTCTCTACTATTTCCTCACTCTTTCCTCTAGTAATATCATGGCCATTACTTCAAGGCTTCACCCCCATAGTCAGTCGTTGGCAATCTAAACAATAATTCATTTACATTGTTCACTGCCATAGCATGGTAATCATAACTAATGATTGATTACAAGCTGGAGAAATAGGGGTGTTACACCTAGGGTCAGGTTTTTGGATGTTTAGGGTTTTCTAATTTATGCTTTATGTTAAAAATGTCTTTGGTGCCTCATTGTAGCCAGCTTCTTGCGAATGAGCGTAGCCGACACATCTCTTCTCATAAATAAGCTACCATCACTCTAGCTAGCTTGTTAACCACAAACTATCTCGAGTGAGACTGCGTTGTGCACTCTATATGTAGCGTTGCCTTCTAGTTTGCTAGGAGGGTCGATAGTTTTGAGGGTTTTGTTGGAAACCTATTGAGATCAGAACCTAGGTCAACCCAAGTAACCAATAGATCATTTCATTATTTTATAAAATATGTTATTTAATTTATTTTATACAAATGTTGTAAATAGATATTTCTGGTCCATGGAAATCCAGCGTGAAATTGTTAGATCTACAGATTTGAGTGATTATTTATGTATAATTAGAGTGCCCCCTGAGTTTTTGAATCTATTTCTACATTCATAAGTGGATTTTAAACAACAAAAAATAATGATTCTGTGTTCATTTATGTCGTTGGATTCCGGTGAAAAAAGCCATTTCGTAGAGCACCTAGACAATGCCGAAAGAAAGATAACCATGTCATATGAGATGTTTGTTTTTAAAAGTGTTTTTTTTTTTTTTATGTTTTTGTTTTTTTAACTTAGGTTGTTTTACAAACAAAAATTTTGGAAACCAGGGATTTGACAAAACTATCCATTCATATTATTTACATTAAATAAATACATTTTAATTTATAATTTTTATAATTATTTAAAACTTAATTTAATTAAAAAAACACTATATAAACATTACAACCATTTATTATTATTATTTAATTATACAAGAAATAAAATAATTTTTACTGATCCAGATTATTTTAGGAACGATATGAAAGCAGAGATATAACAAAGAATTACACAGAGATATGGCAAGAAACATAGTAATATAGTAAAGCTTAGATTCTATTAATGACTCTCTAAAATACAAAACATTGTAAAATGCAAAAGCCCCACTCCTTTCCTTATTCATTAACATCATTATTCATTCATGTACTTTTAGGATTCATTCATCATTAAACTATGCATGCATGTTATTAAAATTAGATTTAACCATTGACATTACATTTCTAGGATTATAATCAAAAGGAGGGTAAGTACCCTCTAATGAGGAAGAATAGATCACACTAGGCTCCATAGCCTGTGACCTAACCTTAAAAAACTAGCTTATTTGACTCAACAACAATAACAATAACCAAAATCAAAATAATAAACAACCGAACCACAAACTAGACCTCCTAGGTCTTTATTTATACTACTCTATGGACTTATAGCCATTACATTCTTGTCCAAAACCATAACCCTAACATGGTTATGTCTATTATGTATGTGCTCCACACTACTTTTCCTCCTTTTGGGTGCTGTTAATTTATATAATTATATAATTATAATTATTTAAATTTAATTTATTTTTATTTTTTTACTTTTAATTTAATCTTATAAAAAAAATTAAAAAAATAAATAAATTAACTAATAAATTCTACTCTTTCCTTTATATAAATGTAAAAATATTGAGTAATTAAGGTAAATGAGGAAGAGTATAATTTTGTAAGTACTTCTCACATATAAGTATAGTGAATAGTCGATTTACCCTGTAAATGAGGAGTTAAGTACAACTCTAGTGAATAGTCGATTTACCCTCTATGTTGGTCACTGTTAAATTTGCCTTTACATAAATGTAAGAATATTGCACAATATGGTCACTGTTAAATTTGCCTTTACATAAATGTAAGAATATTGCACAATTAAGGTAAATGAGGAAGAGTATAATTATGTAAGTACTTCTCACATATAACTTTAGTGAGTAGTAGATTTACACAGTAGGTTGGTCACTGTTAAATTTGCCTTTACATAAATGTAAGAATATTGCACAATTAAAGTAAATGAGGAAGAATATAATTATGTAAGTACTTCTCACATATAACTCTAGTGAATAGTTGATTTACCTTGTATGTTGGTCACTGTTAAATTTGCCTTTACATAAATGTAAGAATATTGCGTAATTAAGGTAAATGACAAAGAGTATAATTCTGTAAGTACTTCTCACATATAACTCTAGTGAATAGTCGATTTACCCTGTATGTTGGTCACTGTTAAATTTGTGCTTGCGCTATTTGAATAATTGTTGGTGAATTTTTTGTGAATTTATAGTTTAAAAGTATTTTATTTGTTTTATAAATGATTAGAAGATGAGATTCTCACTATTATAAACAATAAAAATATTTTTTTTTGAATGTGATCAAATTCATTAGAATTGAATTATCAATTGATAATTATTAGTGTTAATAATCATAGTTGATTGATATTTGGAAATGTATGTTGACTCATTACCATTATTTGAAAATCAAACCATGTGAAATATATCGAGGAATTGGTAATTTTCATAATCATAATTGATTGATATTTGGAAATACACATAACTCATCATCATTATTTAAGAAAAATCTAATCATTATCACTATTATTTAAAAAAAATCAAATTATTATTCAACAAAAAATCAAACCATAAATAATTAACTAATAATCATTAATTCATAAACTTTAATCACCATTATTTAAGAAAAATCAAATCAACATCACCATTATTTAAGAAAAATCAAATCAACATCACCATTATTTAAAAAAAAATCAAATCATTAATCAACAAAAATCATACCATAAATAACTAACTAATAATCTTTATTTGAAAATCAAACCATCTGAAATATATTTAAGAATTGGTAATGTTCATAATCATAATTGATTTGATATTTGGAAATACACATGCCTCATCGCCATTATTTTATTTAAGAACAATCAACTCATCATCATTATCATTATTATTTTAAAAAGATCAAATTATTATTCAACAAAAAAATAAACTATAAATAATTAATTAATAATCATTTATTCATAAACTTTAATCATCATTTAAGAAAAATGAAATCAACATCACCATTATTTAAGAAAAAATGAAATCAACATCACCATTATTTAAAAAAAATCAAATCATTAATCAACAAAAATCATACCATAAATAACTAACTAATAATCCATCCTTAAATCACAGAATACTTTAGTATGTTCATAACTAATAATCCTTAAATCACAGACTACTTTAGTATGTTCCTTGTATCCCAAGAAAGCACAATAAAAACAAAATAACTTACTAATAATTCTTAAATCACAGACTTTACCTATATTAGTATGTTCCTTGTATCCCAAGAAAGCACAGTAAAAACAAAATAAGTAACTAATAATCCTTAAAACACAGACTTTACCTATATTAGTAATGTTCCTTGTATCCCAAGGAAGCACAGTAAAAACAAAAATTCTTCTGGCAGTGGTCCCATTTTGCTTTTCAAAATAAATTTTCCATAAAGCTATAATAATAAAGCAGTCATAAAGCTGAAGCCAGACAGATAAAAGCACCGCATTATCTCTCTAACAGATTCCAGGTTCGAACCGCTACGCAATTTCCGGCTTTAAAAACTCTTCTTTCTGTAAGACTGCAACATTGAGAATGATTCCACATAAATAATGGCTTTATTATTAAAAATTATTACAAAATAATAAGCATTAATAAACCATGATTTCTATGAGGTGAAAGGGACTTTATTCATTGGAATTCCAGCAGGCCGCCTAGGCTGCACTGATTCCGTCCGGCGTTGGATTCGATCCCGCGACCAATGTCTGCCATACCCTTCGACGACGACTTGACTGCAAAAGGCGGGATGGGATTGACGGTGGAATCAAGAAAATACAGAGTGGAGATCAGTCCCAGTACGCAGACAAACATGGGTATGGGGCCAAAGATCCAAAGCAGAAGCGGGAAAGCAAAATAATAAGCCCTCAATCCCAAAGACCAGAAATTACTCCCTCTAATCACCGAATTCTCAATATAATCCGCCGGGACACTTGAACGCGGCGTGCTGATGAGAAAGCTCACATGAATGTAATAACGAATGCACTGTACATGCGACATGAAGGCGATCAAGAAGCAAATCAACAGGCTCACATATTTGATAGAAGCCGTGACGGAGCTTTTATCTCCGAAGATTATTACATTTACCAGGCCTTTGGTGGTGGCGGTGCTGCCGCTGGTTGTGCTGGCGCCCACCAAGGTGCCGATCAGAGAGCTGAGGGTAATGGAGAGACTAATGAGATAAACCGCGGCAGATATGTTGCTCGCTACGACTTGAAGAGCCAGTCCGGTATTGCTCGGCATATTCTGCAATTGTGAAATTCAAAACCCTTTGTGAAATTCAAAACGCTAGCAAAATCAAGAAAAAGCAGGCCATGAATCCGTGAAAAAAACACAGGAAACCTACTGAATCGGTTATAATTATGCTCACCTCCATCATCTGCTGTACCCAGACTCTTCTGTTGCCGTTTTCGAATCCTATGACGGTAGAATTGGGGTGCTTGATGATTCTATAGACGAGGTAGATATGGTAGCCCACCATGAAAAGAATGCCTGTGGGAACCAGCACCAAGTCCAGATTTATGCCCAGCATCTTTGCTCCTGCTGCAATTCAATTGTAGCTGTGCAAATGAAATGAAATCAAAGCCCAATTAGGCTGGAATCCTCCGTTTAAGGAGCAGCGATGGCTACATATTACGCTTCGCGAGGATTTGGAAATACAGCAAGTAATCCTTCGTTCAAGGAGCAGCGATGGCTTCATATTACGCTTCGCCGAGGATTTGGAAATACAGCAGTAGAGGTGATTGAGTGTACGTTATGAAATTTGAAATTGCGTTTTGAAAAGCAAGGTATAGATTTTCTCACAAGAAATTTCTGTGAAAGGAACACTTACATTATTTGTTGCGAATTCATTTAGTATACGCATCAGCTTAGTTTGCCATGTCAGCATACTAGGCAACGTATGAACGCCATGCATAGGGTATGTGACTTAGGGAAAAATGTTTAAAATTCATTTTTTTAATCATAAATTTAAATTTAAAGCAAAATAACATATATACATTTTAATAAACTGAACATTAAACTTTATACAAAAAGATTTTAAAGTTTAAAATAGAACCAATTAATGTATAAA
>ML853401.1:21647-32778 GCA_009831015.1 Picea engelmannii
TGACAATCAAAATTCCAGAAAGATCCAGGGTCTTCCATGGATGAATGGAAGGACAAAAATGCATATGAAAAATATGGTAATAAAGTCAACCACTATTGAAATATATGAAATGGATTTTATTTGAGTGGGGAGAACGACAAATGACAATGGACTTTACTTAAGTGGTGAGAACACAGATGACATTCTATGTGAGTTTGTTAATTGCGAATCTCTTGTTAAGAATAGAAGAAGTATTTAGGGGATGGCGAAGAGTAATATTTGAAAAAGTTGAGAGGAGTCCTGAGGATAATTTACAATGCCTCTTTTATTTAAGAATTATTCATCATTTTAATATATAATTAAAAGAATTCCTCTTTTATTTAAGAATTATCCATCATTTTAATATATAATTAAAAGAAAATATAAATGGTAACTTATGTTAACTGTTTTTCTCTAGTTATATAAAAAAAACCTAACATAGTATTGAGAGAAAGATAAAAGAGCATTGTGGCACTAAGAGCTCACAGGGCCATATGTATTGGAGCTAATGAGAAAACCAGCCAATGAATTTGACACTTACATTGTAGATTCAATGATATTGTCTTTGTTTATGTACTATTCCAGAATTAAAAGATATTTTGCAGATTTGATTTCATTATTTTTTTATGGTTATATTTAAATATTTTGTCATACATGTCACTTTTTCATATTGTTTTGATGGTTTTAAGTGATTGTTTTTTAATTACACCTATGGGATTATCTCCTTTATTTATATTTTATATTATGTTTTTCTTAATGCCATGGAATACCATGTTATTTTAGTAGGCATTCGAGATCCTTCTTTTGTATCTTTCATTAACTTGTTTTTATGAATTTGTATATGAATCTTATGTCTGATAATGTGTTTGGCGCTTGTTGTTTTGTTTCACTGTCATTAATTTTCTAACATTTTTATTATTTTATTTATGGTTTAAATATGACATTATTCATGTTTATTAAAGAGATTTTTAACAAATCTTTGTGATAGATTGAGAGTTGCCACCTATGGCCCAAGATCCAGCTTGAGGCCTAGAGAGGAGAGGATTTATCTGAACCTCATAAGATGCTTTAGCATTGTTCTCTTGCTAAGAAGAACCTTAAGAAAAAAATTGTTACAATTGTATTGAAATGATACTATAAAAATTGTAGGTGTAATCTTATCTTTAGGGGACCTTCAAATATATTAAAAACAAGAAATAATATAATATCCTAAAATATCCAAATGTATTAAAAAACAAGAAATAATATAATATCCTAAAATATCGAATTGGTTGATACCACCTTTATTTAATCTTGAGTACCCCATCCATGCATGCAATTTATCATACCCAAGATCTCAATGAAATATCTAGTGTAATTAGCCTTTTTCTAGTTTTCATGTGTTTGTGTTGTTTAAAAATAAGAAGTTGTTTTCCTATGTGTGTTTTCACCATTAGTGCAAATGTCTTCTCACCATTGATGAAAATTAGTAGCTCTTCAATGTGATTTTCAAAATTAATAATGAAAAAAAAACAAATTTTTATTTAATACGGACTTACTCCTTTTATGAGAGCAAGTATGCGATTATGTATAATGATATTTGGCACTGCATTATTTGATGTGAATCCTGACTTGATTTCTATAGAGTTCAAATATTTTGTGGCCTCTAGAATAGTTCAAATATTGTGTGGCCCCGAGAATAGTTCTCACTACTTAGAGAATAGTGTTACAATGCTAATTAATAGTTCTCACTACTTAAAGAATAGTGTTACACTTTTAACTAATTTTAAACATGATTTTAAATGTAAATGAAAATAATTTTTAGATGAAATCCAATTTTAATCAAATTAAAAAAATTTAATCATTCATGTTGAGAATCCATTTTTTTTATCCTTCAATGTGAAAGGAAGTAGAGGTGTGGCTTCCTAAACTAATCCATGAAAAAATAATATACAAAAATTAAATAAACAATGTCTCAATAATAAACAACATAAAAACATATAATTCACGAAAGAATAAAGTACAAAAATTAAATAAACATTGAACATGCAATAATAAACAACATAGAATATTCAATTATTCAATAACTAAATGGTTACAACACATTATACAGTCTCCACACTCTCAACAAAAATGTTCAAGACTAAGGCTCTCAACAAGAGTGTTCAAAAGTAGGTATTTAAGAATAGATTATTCCAAACTATTAAATAAGGTTCATCATATGTAATCCCATAGGAAAATACCATAGGGTATCCAATAGCATGGACCCATAAACAGTGAAGAGTAATCATATCATTCATTGTATCAATGGTTAACCTACCTACTCTATGACTAAATGAATATTAACCCAACCCAATTACCTTAGTCTTAAAACAAGTTGTTTAGAAATTCATACTACATGTGATCATTTTATTTCAATTTAGAAAAAGAAAAAGAAACTATCTCTTGATTTGACAAGAGAATTCTTTGATATTTGTTGAAGTCTTCAAATTTAATATATAAACTTACATTTCAATTATAATGTTGTTATTATTAATGATTTAAGAATAAGTGCAACAAGTTGATGGACAAAAACATCTTGATTTAACAAGAAAATTCTTTATGAAGTCTCAAATTATACTTATAAACCTACATTTCAATTATAATGTTATTATTATTAATGATTTAAGAATGAGTGCACTAAATTGATGAACAAAACAGAATATTCATACTATCATATTAGAAAATATTAAACAACCTCAAAAGATTAACCCAACCCAATTACCTTAGTATTAAAAGAAGTTGCTTAGAAATTCATACTACATGTTATGTTTTATTTCAATTTGAAAAAAGAAAAAGAAACACTCTCTTGATTTGACAAGAGAATTCTTTGATATGTATTGAGGTCTTCAAGTTTAATTTAAAACTTACATTTCAATTATAATGTTGTCATTATTAATGATTTAAGAACGAGTGCAGTAAGTTAATGGACAAAGACATCTTGATTTGATAAAAGAATTCTTTGATATGTATTGAAGTTTTCAAATTATATTTATCAACCTACATTTCAATTATAATGTTGTCATTATTAATAATTTTAGAAAAAATATACTAAATTGATGGAGAAAAACATCAAAAGTAAAAAATATTCATATTAAAAGATATTAAACAGCCTCAAAAAGCATGGGATCTTCATATAACCTAAACAAAGTCAAAAGCATGACTTTAAACAAAGTCAAAAGCATGGAGAAAAACATCAAAAGTACAAAATGTTCATGTTATCATATTAGAAGATATTAAACAGCCTCAAAAGCGTGGGATCTTCATATTGTAATATCACAAGACCTTAAACAACGTCAAAAAGCATGGGATTATCATGCCATGGTATCAGAAACATAAAAAGCATGGAGTGTTTCATAGTAAACATTAAGAGCATCAGAAACACTTAAAAAATGTGTAGGTATCCAAATGTCCCTAAAGAAAAAGTCAAGGATTCAGGATGTGCAAAGCCTCTCAATATCTTGGCAAGGCCAAAGTCCGCAATTCTATGCTCATGGTCCGAATCCAAAAGTATATTGTTTGACTTGATATCCCTGTGAAAAACGGGTAGCACAAAATCATGATGCAAGTATGCCAAACCTTTGGTTGTTCCCAGGGCAATATCAAATCGAGCAGCCCATCCAAAACAATATCTGAAGAATGCAGAACGTTGGCCAAACTACCAATTGGCACATATTCATATACCAACATATTTGTTTATTCACTAGAACTACAACAGAGCAATTTCAGGATATTCAAGTGGCGAACCTTACCTAGGGTTTCAAAAAATCTCAGCCTTCATAGTGCTGGCCTGTCTTCCGCCAACCTTACCTCTTTTCCAGAGCTTCTTTACTGCCACAGCGTCGCCCTTAGGCAATGTAACTCTCTAAACCTTACTAGAAGCCACTTGCCACCAGATTTCTCTCATCTAGCTTTGAGATATTCTCATCCTCGTTAAATCCGAGATGACAAAATGCTATGGTCTTCCATTTTGGTTTTCCAGGTTTGTATTGCATTCTGTTACAGGATCTCTTTATCGATATCAAACCCACCATGATTAAGATCCCAGAAGTGATGAATCCAACAATCACAGCCCACATTAGAACAGCATGACGGTTGTGACTATGACTGGATTTATTCGAATCCTCTAAAGTACAGTTTCGACTAATCCTTTCCCACGGAGGCCTGGATTCCCTTCCAAGTATGATATTGGTAAACATGAAATCAAAGAAATGAGAACCCTACCTGAAAGCCTAATAAAAGAAACCTTTGAGCAACACAAACTTCAGATTTTCTAGCAGGGAAGGGATAGGACCAGTTAGATTGTTGACTGATAAGTCTATGTATGTGAGCACCAGAAGACTACCATGAGAAGGCGAGATTTCCCCTTGAAGTTTATCGTCTACAAACGAAACGGGCACTGCCTTTTTACAGCAACAGAAGTCGGAAAGCGGACCTGATTACGAATTCTGAGACACATTGATGATGCTGAGAGCAGGACAATTGCATATATCCCCAGGGAAATTGCCCACGAAACGATTCTGCGAAACTAAAAACAACAAATGGGAACTTAAACCTATAAAACAATACTATTTTTATACAAATTCACATTATTATTTAGATACTATATGACAAGGACTTGCGTTGTTTACTTAGGAAGTGCAAAAAAAAATCCTTCCCTGCCTCCGGCCAAGGCGAGGACTATAGCTTTCCCTTGGTGGTCAGGATGGTTGACAGCCTAAATAGGTTTGCTTTGTTATATTATTTGGTTGGTTTTGTAGACGGGATGGAATATAATGCATTGGATAACCTATGTTTCCAATCACTTTCATTTATTTAACTTAATTTTTAAGTGAAATTTCTTATTATATTTTTTTATTTTTTAAATAGTTTTATTTTATGATTATTAAATATTATAAATCAAAATTTTGATTCTTTTAGAGCTAGTTGATGTGACATTATTGTCCCAATGTATGTTATTTATTTTTATGAATTGTCATCATTAAAAAAATGAATTTAAAAAATCAAATTTGTGAATTTGTTTGCTTATGACAGTTGTTGCAGTGGATGATGCCATCCCCCGTGGTGTGGCGAGCTGCATGCACAACCACGTTTGCTCCTCCTAGATGCATTCTCAGTCTGGTGGGAGATCCTTCAAATTTAGAAATTTGTACAAGCTCTCATAGCAACAACCAAAATTGAATATACGGATTCAATTTATCACACCAGCAAGCAAAAACGAATATATGAGAAATGAATTCATGGAACTAGAAAATGTGAAAGAAACCAGATAGTTGCAGCAAATCATGTTCAGTGTTTCCATATTTACGGGTAAAAATCGATAATGAAAGCTAAGCTTTTTCATCTGCGGATTTTTTCAAATCTCCAAGTGATTTAGAATCCGCTAAAGCTGTTAGAGACTAGAAAAACTGATAATTTCACTTATGAACTCGTGAGTATTCTTTCCATGATAGATTTGATATCTAGATTAATGTTTTTTCTTTCAAACTAAGTAATGAAATACTGAGAATTTCACCGATATAACTATTTACCATTGGATCTTGGAAACAATTTTACAAGGATATGTTATCTACCCGGCAAACATTGGGAGACCTCACATTGCAGGTACCATACTCTCTCCTTCATGGCATTTATTCTCACTAACCTTAGATGGGCGTTTTTATTCCCACATTCTCTAGAGTTGACCAGTCAGGTGCTTCACGTTAGCTTGGAGTATGAGACATAACATTACCTAGATTGGACCAATCTATTTTAACCCGTTCCCCTTGAGTTGCCCACTGGTCTTTGTTCCATAAGATTGAGAACACTCTCATTAATCTTGAGAACACTCTCATTGCCTGTTGATTCGGACATGGCACGCCTATGTCTTCATTGCTTGCAAATACTCTGATTGGTAAACCATCAATGAAAATACTCAAAAAATAGTTCATAAATATATGCATATATCGGTCACCACAATGTATACTTATCCCAAGTATGGGGTTTCTTTTATTAGACTTTCAGGTAGGGTTCTCATTTCTTTGATTTCATGTTTACCAGTATCATACTTGGAAGGGAATCCAGGCCTCCGTGGGAAAGGATTTGTCAAAACTGTACTTTTGAGGATTCGAATAAATCCAGTCATAGTCACAACCGTCATGCTGTTCTAATGTGGGCTGTGATTGTTGGATTCATCACTGCTGGGATCTTAATCATGGTGGGTTTGATATCGATACAGAGATCCTGTAACAGAATGCAATACAAACCTGGAAAACCAAAATGGAAGACCATAGCATTTTGTCATCTCGGATTTAACGAGGATGAGAATATCTCAAAGCTAGATGAGAGAAATCTGGTGGCAAGTGGCTTTAGTAAGGTTTAGAGAGTTACATTGCCTAAGGGCGACGCTGTGGCAGTAAAGAAGCTCTGGAAAAGAGGTAAGGTTGGCGGAAGACAGGCCAGCACTATGAACGCTCAGATTTTTTGAAACCCTAGGCAAGGTTCGCCACTTGAATATCCTGAAATTGCTCTGTTGTAGTTCTAGTGAATAAACAAATATGTTGGTATATGAATATGTGCCAATTGGTAGTTTGGCCAACGTTCTGCATTCTTCAGATATTGTTTTGGATGGGCTGCTCGATTTGATATTGCCCTGGGAACAACCAAAGGTTTGGCATACTTGCATCATGATTTTGTGCTACCGGTTTTTCACAGGGATATCAAGTCAAACAATATACTTTCGGATTCGGACCATGAGCATAGAATTGCGGACTTTGGCCTTGCCAAGATATTGGGAGGCTTTGCACATCCTGAATCCTTGACTTTTTCTGTAGGGACATTTGGATACCTACACATTTTTTTAAGTGTTTCTGATGCTCTTAATGTTTACTATGAAATACTCCATCCTTTTTATGTTTCTGATACCATAGCATGATAATCCCATGCTTTTTGACGTTGTTTAAGGTCTTCTCATATTACAATATGAAGATCCCATGCTTTTGAGGCTGTTTAATATCTTCTAATATGATAACATGAACATGATAACATGAACATTTTGTACTTTGATGTTTTTTTCCATGCTTTTGACTTTGTTTAAGTTTATATGAAGATCCCATGCTTTTGACTTTGTTTTAAGTTATATGAAGATCCCATGCTTTTGAGGCTGTTTAATATCTTCTCATATGAATATTTTGTACGGTTGATGTTTTTCTCCATCAACTTAATATACTTACTCTAAAATGATTAATAATGACAACATTATAATTGAAATGTAGGTTTATAAATATAATGTGAAAACTTCAATACATATCAAAGAATTTTCTTATCAAATCAAGATGTCTTTGTCCATCAACTTAGTGCACTCATTCTTAAATCATTAATAATGACAACATTATAATTGAAATGTAAGTTTTAAATTAAACTTGAAGACTTCAATATATATCAAAGAATTCTCTTCTCAAATCAAGAGAGAGTTTCTTTTTCTTTTTCCAAATTGAAATAAAACATAACATGTAGTATGAATTTCTAAGCAACTTCTTTTAATACTAAGATAATTGGGTTGGATTAATCTTTTGAAGTTGTTTAATATCTTCTAATATGATAGTATGAACATTCCGTTTTGTCCATCAATTTAGTGCACTCATTCTTAAATCATTAATAATAATAACATTATAATTGAAATGTTGGTTTATAAATATAATTTGAGATTTCAATATATATAAAAAATTATCTTGTCAAATCAAGATGTTTTTGTCCATCAACTTGGTGCACTTATTCTTAAATCATTAATAATAACAACATTATAATTGAAATTTAAGTTTATACATTAAATTTGAAGACTTTAACAAATATCAAAGAATTCTCTTGTCAAATCAAGAGATAGTTTCTTTTTCTTTTTCTAAATTGAAATAAAATGATCACATATAATATGAATTTCTAAGCAACTTGTTTTAAGACTAAAGTAATTGGGTTGGGTTAATATTCATTTATTCATAGAGTAAGTAGGTTAACCATTTAGTCATAAAGTAGGTAGGTTAATATTCATTTAGTCAAAGTATGGGGTTTCTTTTATTAGGCATATATAGGTCACCACAATGTATACTTATGAGAACCCTACGTGAAAGCCTAATAAAAGAAACCCCATTTATTGATCGAGCGAATTGAGTAATTGTGATAATCTGTTGTTGGATTGAACCATAAATAGAAATGTTTCTCTCTATTCACTAAACCATTGATATAAATGTTTATGTGCAGAAAGTAGGGCTTGCCAGAAACATTTCCAAGGAACCTCATATCAATTTTGCCTTGCCCCTTACCTGTAGAATATAACTGCACCATATGTCCCCTAGGCAGACCATCCACTTCTCAGCTCACCATATTCTATAACAGAAAGGTGAACATGTACGATATTGTTGAAAACCAGGTATATTTGCAAAGCTCCAGGTTTTGTTTATGTTTACAGAAAAAATCCTACATCAGGGTAATGATGTTCACTTGTTCGTTGTATTGGTCACGCCACAACTGTCGTTCACTTGTTCGTTGTATTGGTCACGCCACAACTGTCATAAGAGTAATGATGTTCATGTAAAAACAGTGATAAATACCTTTTTAGTGACACTCCCGACCTTTTCAAAGAGTCATAAATACTTTTTTAGTGATACTCTCGACGTTTTCAATGACACCTATTGTATTTTAAGTGACAAGTGACTTCTTAATAAAAAAATTGATAGTCATCATAAACATTATGTATACTTCTGTAAACTTTATTAATCAAATCGCTAGGGGAAGGAGTCCCTTATCCCATAAATAAGGGGGTCTTATACACCAATTAAGTGTCTAACCAAACATATTTAATACGTTACAACTTTGTAATACTTATCTTCACCATCAACATTTTTTCCTTCAATTGCCAGTGTATCTTGGCTTTTCCCTTTCGACCAGATTCAGAAAAAAAAATATATATATATTTTTAACATGCTTTATCCACCTTTCATTCATTTATTTCTATCTATCTATTATTATATCTATTATTATTTCTATAAAAAAACTTTCAAATTTTCAAATGTAAATAAAAATTGATTTTAAATTTTTATTATTAGAAGAGCCTCTCACCTTTTGCCTTGGAACCTTTCTTTTGCCCAGTCCAACAAGTACAACAACAGAAGCCAGGTCCAACAAAGACCACAAGTGACAGTACCACATATTCCTTGAACCGTTATCCATAAGCCTTTAGCCTTCATCACGAGAATCACTTTTTTCCAACAAGTCCAACCAGTGAAACAGAAGGAAGAAGCCTATATGTAACTTGGATCCTTTAGACAAAAGCCCTTCACCATTCAAAAGCATCAAATCTGAATTTTTTTTACTCAGTTTAAATGAAAATGAAGAGAATAGGGAAGATGAACTTACTTGATATAATAGAGAGAGATATTCCATGTATTCTAAAACAATACAATAACGATGTATGAGAACCGAAGGAAAGCTTGAATTGCATGTTGAATGGGGTAATTATAACGAACTGAGTAACAAGCAAGCAATAGGAGCGACAGTAGGAGCAGGAGGCCAAGGAATATCGAATGAACGTACATATTTTTCTGATACTACATAAACAATATTAATCTCATGTCTTAGTTGAAGATGTCATTATGCATAAACACTCATGCGTTGTTGTCATGTATATGTAGTTCTCTTGGCCATGTCTAATATTAATTACGTCGAAAGGGGTACACCTATTGACAATGGGCACAATTAATGATCTTTTAACCTTATTTAACCTTAAACCCTAATCTAATGGTTATGCATTGAAGATGCTGGCATATTCTTAGTGGTCCTCCAAAATCAATGGGTCAGATTTATTATTCATAACTTTCTTGCATTTATCAAGGCATTATTAACATGTTTACTTTTTAACATTTACCTAATCACATTAAAAAATCACTGTAAGGATATGTAAATGCCACGTTTAAATGATTAAGTAGGATTAAACCGTGCAGCCAAACGTTTCATATTACCACAGACGATTACGGATTACCACATACGTTTTATATTTAGCCAATACCTTTCAGCGTTCTCAACCGCGTTAGCAGCTATACTAGTATTCATCTACAGGGACAGGAGGCGAGGATTCGGTCATTAATCCTAACCCATTAATAATTGTTTCCATCAATGAAAATCCAATTCAAGTCCCCATGGGGCCGATAAACTTCAGGGCTTTCTTCGGGGATAATGTATTTTTGTTCCACTCCTCCGGTGAGTCGGTGATAGTGAATGAATGGGGATTCTCTGTAGCTTTCTTCCAAATGTTGTTGCAGTACTGATGCTCTAAGTCAGTAGAGTATCCTCCGCCTCTCAGCCTCTCAAATTCGATGGCCTTGCTCTTCTTGTCGTCGGTCATTTTATTTCTCTGTATCCTCTTCTTGGGATCCACACGCCCTCTCACCGTTACCTTCTTCTGCGTCACCTCTACCACATAGTCTAGCAAATCTACCCATCATCAAGGTTCAACCCCAACAAACCAACAGAATTAAAAATCATGTGATGTGACTCTGAAAACAAATTCAAGAAAGACCTAATATATATGAACAACCGAAATAAAATTCATGAACGCCCAAAGGAACCTATTAATGTAGATAAGTATTATACTAATTTAGAGATAAATTATTGTGAAAAAATACTGGTAATGTTATGAGTGTTTATTTTACATTTTCTATTTATATGAATAGAGCTATTATGTTGGTTTTAGCTTCAGTTTTAGTAACCACTGTGAGTAAGAGACTGAAAGAAAGTGAAGCATTACATTATATTCTTAGAAATAGTTACAGTAAAGATGCATATGCCCATGGCATGAGACTGCTTGCATCCTAATACCTCGTCTATTATTGTTGTTAAGACCATCCTCGCAGAGTGGACACTAATAGTTGTCCTTATTATTATCATCATATGCTAACTACCTCATCCATAGGGTGGCTCTCCCAATCCCAGATTGCTTAGTTGCAACTGCAGTGTGCCCTGGGCTCCTATGGAATGCCAGCGCGAACGGTGAGAGTAAGGCAGACGCTCTTGAAATGACCAGAAATCTCCTAGTTCAAGGCCTGAACGATGCTCATTTAATACTTTC
>ML853402.1:13763-28621 GCA_009831015.1 Picea engelmannii
TGTAACTCCTTCTTGAGCTGCTCTGTCACCTGCTTTTCCTTAGATAGGCTAGTCTGGAAAGAAGATTTGAGTTCCTGCAGGTTCTCAATCTCCTTTTTTAGCCTGTTGATCTCTGTCTCCTGAAGGTTCATCCTTTCCATGGAATCAGCCAGATTGGTTGTCTTCTCCTGATATGTTGATGGAGTCGTGGACGAGACTGTTGTCACTGATGCAGTGCTCACTCCTGCAATTGGGATAACACTCAATGGAATGACTTCCATTGGCTTCAATTGCTCTTTCTCTTTTAACAGTTTCTCCATCTCAGCTTCCATTTCTCTAAGCTGTGCGTTCTGCTCCATGAGCAACTTTAGCATCTCATCATTCTCGCCTTCTTTCTCTGCTATCTCTTTCACCTGCGAGTCTTTTGTGGGCGGGAGCTTCAGTTGTTTCCTCAAGGATGCTATATGAGCATTCTTCTTCTTTATCATTTCCTTTGCTACTTGTACGTTTGAAGGATCATAATCGATCTTGAGGACCAGCTCCTCCAAAGTTTTGATCCTATTGTCCTTTGCGAACGATGAAATCTTCTCCATTTTGAGCTATGTTTAAACATTGTTCAGTGACACCTGCAATTTGGCTGCAGAAGCGGAAGCATGCACCAACGTATAGAAAACCATTTCTCCGGTCTGCTTGTGTAGATCCATCTGATCAGCTGGGTGCACGTCCTTCGTCTGGAATTCGAAGGTGGCCCTCTTGTAGTCAGTGATAACCTTGGGATCTGGCACCTACTCCTGGAGGAAGGCCATGCGCATTCTTCCCTTTTCTGTGTCAAATGCAGACAACAGTCGACGTCTGCTTCCAAAATTGAGCGCAAGTACTACTGGTAAGGGTCTGGTTCTTTTTCTTGATCAGCTCGTACTTCTTGAAAATGCTCAACTTGGGCCCAGTCTTGCCTGGTTGAGTGTCCAATGGGGAGTTTGTGGATTTCTTCGGTAATGCTAGGGTGATGTCCTTATAGAGGCTTGAACTGAAGGGAATAATAACAGACTTGGTCACTGTGGTAGGCGGGGCTTCTTTTTCCCTCGTCGAGCTAGGGACTGATGAAGTCTTAGGCCTCTTAGTGTGCAGCTGGAAATCCTCGGAAGTTACCTCAGTGACAAGCGGAGAAAAATCCTGCCTCGACCTCTTCTCTTTTGGGACTTGTGGAGTGGTCGTTGGTGACACAATGGTCAGGGGAACCTGTTGTTCCACTTCGACCAAGGTGTTAGGCTCCCACACTGTCTGATTGGCGAATTTCTCAATTTTGGGCTTGGACACATGAACATACGGGATGTTCTTGTTTTTCACTCTCATATCTGAGATGGTCCCACAAGGATCATAATGCCATGGGAAACTCATGAAGAATTTCATCTCCCTTAGCATCCTATCTGCTTCTTCCCCACTGCCACGATTGTTCCAGATGAAGGAGCCAATCTTCCCCTTGATTCTAAGTTGTTGCTTCTTCTTCAAAGACACAAAATAAATATCATCTAAATTTATAATCTGCCTTATATATTCTAGAGCAAAGATCCTTACAGGAAAATACTTGGGCAGCTTATATGGTGCCAATTCACACCCGTATACTCTGATATCGATATGATTTTGATACAAGTACCAATCCCCGGTCTTTGTGTTGTTCGAGAGATGCAGGATTCTCTGGACTTCATCATTTATTCGAGGCTCGAGCCTGCCGCTCAGCATGCTTACCACAGGGTGGTAGAACAGATCGATGAATGCCTTGAAGCTGTACTCTATGGAGTTGTGCTTCAGCAAGGAGGTCCATGCTATGATTGCCTGAGGTCTACCATCTGCATCCATCTTCTGCATGGAAAATGCAAACTTATCTGCCTGGAAGAAGACAAACAAGTATGCTAGTATCGATGAATATCTAAACATGCCTTCAGTGCCGAAATTCACGAATTGTTCATGAATATTGTCTACCAAGAATGTGCTGAAATCAAAATGGGTGGTGGGATTTTCGTCGGTAGAGAAGATGGATAGAAAACCCAGAATGGGTTCATCTACCCACTGGTCAGAATAGTATCCTAACAAAGCACAAAGGGAAGAAATGACCTGGTTTCCCTTAGTGGAGAACATGGATGATGGGTAAGGGGGATTTGTGGAAGGGAATTGAGTGGATGTGGGAAGGAAAAGCTTGAATATTTGAGCTCTTTGGGGAAAAGTCATTTTTTGATACAACTCTGTAAGGATTTCCAGGTTGAAAGGAGACGTAGAGTCGGCATGGGGAATTTGCATCATCTGGTCTATGGACTCGGGCGTGATGAGGAAAAGGATTTCTCTGGATGAGGAGATGACAGCTCTTTGTTCGGGAATATAGTGAGCTTGACACTTGAGAGAAAATTCGAGAAAATGGTGGATCTGAGGGAAGAGGTAGAGGGGTAAATTGGACTCCCAGATTCCAATTTCATCACTCTGGTCCAGGAAAACCTCCCTAAGCCATGACTGGAGGTCTGAGAAATCAAAATTGCATTTGGTATCTGTGATTAACCGGTCTTTGTCAACCAGTGGGATCCTGTCCAGGTCGACATGAGGTGGGAGAAACATATTCTCCTCCCCTTCTGCTGGTTTGGACTTTGGCACCATTTCTGCAACAGTACCTACAATAAACATGATGTTAGTGGGGGCGAATGACTGTGGATGAGGGCGACGGAATGTAACGGAGGAGTAAGAGGTGAATTTCTCTGGTGCGATGGATAAATAACGAATGTGAGGTAAATAACAGTGGTTTTATTTAAATTGGGGTTGGTTGGGAACGAGAAACAGGTCAGTTGGATAATGGATAGGTTATCCAGTAATAAATGGACAATGGGTCATTTGGGGGTGAGATGGCAGGTGACGGTGGCTGAACGATACGGACGGGTGACGTGGTGGCTAGGGATTGGAGGTAAAAGTCGTAATAAGGGGCTTGCCATGAGTGAAAGGGGGGAGGGGAATGACAACAGTTATGGGATGTGACTAACTCGGGAAGAAGTGTAAGGTGACGTCCATAAGTGACGGGGGTCTGTCAGATAACAGATGGTGATGGGACTTCAGGGCAAATAGAATGACGCCATGTATAAAAAGGGACCCGCCAGAGGGGGAAAACCTTTACGGACCCCCCCCTTCCATTAAAGGCAGAACGGACGGGGGGGGGGGGGGGGGGGGGTCTGGAATCCAATATAGACCATTGATTTAAGCGCTCAACCCAGGGTCGTCCAAATGCGCGCAAATGTTATCAGCGATTCCGGACCCCCCCCCGCCACGGTTAAAAGAAGAACTATCCGGGGGGTCCAGAATACTCTGTACACCATAGATCTGGGCGCCACAATCAGGACCGTCGATAAGTGCAAGGAGCATAAATGGGGAGCGAAGAACACATGCGCTGGGAAAAACTTAGGATAAATGTGCTTTTATGGGTTTTTCCAAAGTTCTTCAAGTAGAGACCACCATGGGGCTTGACCAAACTATCTTTTAAGCATTTGAAACATGGTGCAATGCTTACATCAAGCTGTCTTTATTAAAACGAAGAAATAATGCCACTAACCTATGTTATAACCTAGTTTCCTATGACAGTTAACCCATATTAGACTGTTGGGTTAAGAAATTACTCTACCCTGGGGCTATCTAACCAGGATTAGATAGTCTAGCCAGATTTATTCACTAATCTAACCTAGACACTTTGGCTAAGATTAAACTGTTTAGTCAAATTCATTCACTACCCTATCAACATCAAATTTAAAAAGAAATTGGCCATGCTTGAAAGGTATGGACCAAGTTACTATTATTGAATGGGGATTTTATTGCAATTCTTTTATGCCCTCTTTTTCTTTCTTTCTTTTTTCATTTTTTTCTTTTCTTTTCTTTTCTTTTTTCTTTTTTATTTTCTTTTCTTTTTTATTTTTTCTTTTCAAATTATTTGCAGAATGAAAAATCATTTGTCAACAAAAACACTAGAGACAGATAATATCCCAGTCACTAGTTGATCCTATAATTTATAGGGAGATAACATATTGTTCAGTTTCTTTTATGAGCTGAAGTGACCCCTTTTGATTCCCAAGGTGGAAATATTCTTCCAATCGATCAACATGTCCTTTCGGAAGCTCCCCTGTCCGAACAACACTAGGCACGAACTCCACCCTCTCTGAGCGACCATGGTGCTATGACCAAGGCCTAATCCTAAAGGTGGTTGTCACAACTCGCAATATCGTGAGTTCGCGAGTCAAAACTCTTGACTCTTCCTTCCCAAATTCATGATATCCGAAATCACATAAAGGGTATACCTCCCTTTTGTCAGTGCCATTTGTGTGTGACCAATGGCTAGGCTAACCCCTAGCTCCCATCACAACTTCATGACTTTGCAAGTCAAAAGGTTGAGCACTCATGCTCTTATCCCGTGAATCCCCGAGATGAAAGAAGTCAACGGAGTGTTAACTCCTTTCTCCGGGTGACGCGTGTTTGTATGTCAATCATACGGGCCCCACTTTGTGGTTCTTCCATGTGTCCCTTCATGCTCGGCTTTCATCACTTCGTGACTTATGATGTCGATAAAAGGTCCTCTCAACCTCCAAATTCATGATACGTGCGATGAGGCTTTGATCCAATGGTCCTCCTATGACCTGGATCCAACGGTGATCCTTGCTCCTCGTGATTTCGCCACTCGCGACTTGGAGCACCCAACTCCTGGTCTCTCACCTTGAGAATCTCCGAGTTCACGAGATCCCTCGATCTCTTCCACTTGTCCTCCTCAGACAAACAGTTATGATCTTCTCGGTTCTGAACATTTTTTTCTAGGATCTTCCACCGAAATTAGACTAGGATTAGCACTTTGTATTAGGCTGTGAGCATAACTCTCCAAATTTTCCAAAACAAACATTAGCATCCTGAGCTAGGGAGAGTCAAATCAAGTTGTTGTATAAGTTTGCTGGGATCCCCCTCTCACACAGGGGTTACACATGAGGTTGCACTCGGGAAAGCTACGGATATTATCCCTCTGTGGTTTGACTGATTGTAGTAGTTGGATCGTATTATGGGGGTCGCTTAAAGGTAGACCCACAATGGTGAGTGGAAGCTTTTCAAGTTGACTTCGGGCTAGATACCCTACCCTTATGTTTGGACTGGACTGTCGACTGTACCCGCCCAGGGGCTGACTTCAAATTGGTAACCTTAGTAGCCACAATATTTAGGGTCTTACACAAGGTGACAGTGAAGGGAAGTCTCACTGTACCTGGAACAAACATTGGTCAAACTCAATCAGGCTCCCTGGAGGGTAAATCCACAATTACTGCGTGGAATCTTGCACCAAGGTGAAAGTCCGTTAAGCAGGTCACCATTGTAACTGTTCCACCATATCCCAGCCCCTTCTTGAATTGATCATGCGACGTTGGATTTCATCACCAACTAGCACAGTCATCGAGAGAAGGTTTTGTTTGCTTGGTTGTGATTCCTAGATTCTATTAGCATATGTTGTTTCTTTTCGGTAGTTGGCCATAGATTTTTTTCATCGATTTTTTTTCACCAACATTGACCCTCCACGTCATTCACGTAGGGTACAGGGACTTCCTCCAGAAAATATGGAAGAGACTACCCCTTTACCCCCTCATTCTATGGAGGAATCTCCTCAACAGGGCGAGGTTCACGACATTATAACCTCCCAAGAAGAAGTTCCCACCTCTTTAGAGAATTTTCGAATTGTTTCAGAGTCTCTGGAGGCTTTCTGCATTCCTGAGGGATATGAGAGGCGTTTTCTCCAACTGAATTCAGCCGGTGAATTTGTCGTTGTCAATCCTTCTGACGTTCTGAATGGGTCTCATTCAAACCCTCTAGTCGAAGACCCCTTTTGGACCGCAGACCTTGTTCGAAGCCCACCGCGCATGGTGCGGGATATTTACAGAACAGGAATAGGTGTCGATGTGCTTGTTACCTACACCATACCCTTATATCATTTTACCAGTACTACCATTTTTTCAACTACACCGTCCGTTGATCCGAACATGTCATCTGTCGGCCCAAGGTCCACTTTTTCTCTCTAGACAGCCCATTCTACAACGGTCCCTCACGTTCCAACTATTCCCAACGGTAATGTGGTGGTTAGCCAAGCTACAATTGGCACACCACTAACACCTAGACCTTCATCATCACTTCCTTTTGGGTACAAAGCACTAAATTCTTTCATTGTCACTACTACCCAAGTTATGCCTAGAAGTTCTATACCTATACAACAACCCAGAGGGACCGATCTTGGTGGCTTTAATCCATTAAGCAACACCAGTTAATCATTTACATATGGTTCCCAAATTCTGGGAACTCCACTTCATGATGGGGGGAATCCTCCCACCGGAAGAAAACCTCCATTTGGAGGGCACCCTCATGCTGGGGGGGCAGCCTCAAATTGGAGCCTACCATTAACGGCATGGAAAAAATGTGTCTACAACACCCAATCCCTGGAATATCCCTTTTCCAGGAAACCCACAGTTCTCGGGAGGACACAATCCTCAAGCTCCACAACAACCTCTGCCTCCTCAAGTGACTCATATATATCCTCCTTATGGACAAAACATCTACCCCCCTTATGGGAAAACCCCAAATCCATATTTTAATCCTCAAAACCCATCCAGTTATCCTCCGCTCGCACATGTTTCTCGAACGCCCTCAAATCATGTGTACCCTGGTCAACACCAACCTTATACAAGAGGACCCACTGGTTAGAATTATCCACCTAACCCAGTGTATGGTCCTATTAGTGTTCCTATGCCACACTAGTATCACCCGCAGGTTAACTGACAACTACCTTTCATGGCGACTCTGGATCTCCCAGACTTTTCTCGGTTAATGAATGATCCTATTTTTCATTCTCCAGTTTGGCCAGCTATTCCAGCTAAACTTCCTTTTGATATTCCAAAATTCGCCGAAAAGTCCGGAGAAGACCCAAAAAACCATGTGATGACTTTCCATTTGTGGTGTTCATCGAACTTCCTCATGGATGACTCTATACGTTTGCACCTTTTCCAACGAACACTTACGGGTTCTGCAACAAAGTGGTATATTGAACTACCATGTGCTTGTTTTCACGATTTCAACTCCCTTACCATGTCCTTCCTCACACACTTCCAACTACCCATTCGATACGCAACGGGTAACGAACTATTGACCTCCCTTTGTCAGACAAACTCCATACATATCTCTGATCATATTCATGAATGGAGACGACGCCGAAGGTTAATCAAAGAAATCATTCCTGACCAATTATTAGCGGAATGGTTCACTAAATCACTGTTACTCCTGATTGCTCGTGATGTTTCCATGGGTGGTGTAGTCACCGAGGAAGAAGCTATTGCTCGAGCTCAGTACTTAGATTTGGTTTATTCACAATCTGGTACTCTGTACTAATTGATACCAAATGTTACCTGTGCCACTACTGATCCATCCAAACCATCGTCTACCTCACACGCGGATGGAGTCATTGGCTCCGTCAAAACCCAATCTATTCCCAGTCGACTAGAACAACCCAGCGGTCCACTTCAACGTCTGCTCCTAGTTTGACCACACCCTCTTCTACCTCCCCTCAAACTTAGGTCTCTGAGGTGAATACAGTCCAATCAACCCCTTCAAAACAATCCAGAGGTAAGAAGAAAACGAGAAATAAACCGAAGAAAAACAATAACAATGAACAACCAAAAAATCAAACTCAAACCCCTGCTACCGGAAAACAACCACAACGGAAACCAAAATTCCCATGTCTCATTTGTGGCAATGATCACTACACCCAAGATTGTCCACATCGTGGTGAAGTGGCCAAGATTTTTAAAGGAAATTCACAACCCACTGTGCTTACCCAGCCTTTTCCGCAACAACAATCCTTGGTTGCTCAAACCCCCACTCCAGGGGGCAGTTCCAGCCAATCCCATGATGAGGCCTTGACAAGTGACCACATTTACATGTTTAACGGGATTAATCTGACTACTCGCACTACGACATATGACACACTGATTAAACCTGATAAGATGAATACCACTAACAGTTCCTTACCAGACCCATCACCATCTTCCGTTAGTCCTCCGTCTGCTAGCCCTTCGTCCGGGCCACTCCAGATCAAGAAAAATTCATTTGACTCCATCTTACGCCCTCCTAAGAGCATTATTCAGAAATCTACCTTTAATCCTAGTTCACGGGCTACCCAGAACTACAACATCGTTGAAGATTTGGCTCAAGCACCGTGTGCTATGTCTTCTTTGGAAGTTCTACAACACTGTCCCAGTCAACGTAGAACACTCTTGGCTGCCATCGGTGCTTTCAATCCTGAGTCATCTAATAACCTCATGTTTAATCTGGATGATCATCAGCCTCAACTCTCCCACCAACTAGCTTTTCAAATCGATGTTGTTGTTCACAATCAACAAATCCACTGAACTATCTTGGATGATGGAGCCTCTACTTGTGTCATGTCTTTGGATTGTTGGAAAATCTTGAAATCACCCGCCCTTAACAAATCCCCTACGATGTTATGCGCTTTCGATGGGTGATTTTTTCATCCTCACGGACTTTTACAATCCTTAGCCATTCAGTTGGGTAGAAAAACTGTTACTGTTGATGTCGAGGTGGTCGATGCCCCCCTCAATTACAACCTACTACTCGGAAGAAGTTGGTTCTACGCTATGACTATCGTCGCCTCATCGGTGTTTCGATGTGTACAATTCCCCCATCAAGGCAAAATTGTCACTATCGACCAACTAGATTTCTATACACCAGATGTTCATGCTCCTGTTACCAACAACATTCCTTTTTTGGGAGACCACAAAGTTACATATGAAAGAGTTGGTGTTGGCTTGTTGAAATATTCTAGCCTTATGGGTAGCTTTCCTACACCACTTCCACCCACCACACATCATATTTCCACCTTCAATATGATTTCGACTATGGCTTATCAATCTTTGGAATCATTTGACCCTTGGATTGTACCTAGTCCTATGGAATTCAATGTACTAAGTGACACCATGCCACTTAGCCCAACCGAGGCCGCATACGTGGCTATTCAATCTGCCTCTCCCTTCCCAAACAACCCACATCTATTGGCACCCGATGCCTACTCGATGTCATCATGGTTTGATTCCCTATCATCTGCAATCGATTACATTTTCCACATTTTTCCTTCCGACGAATCTATAATGGAAATGCTTAGTATCGACGATGTACCTTGGGATGATAACCATCATTGATCCTCTTGTCTTCTGCCTCTAGAAGAAATTCACAAAGACATACACTCTGTCTTCCCTCCTGATGTTACCAATTCTCCACAATCTCCCATCCTCACACAAGATACTCTTTCTGAAGGGAATCTAGCTAATATCTCTACTATGATCGTTATTGATATTTCGATCAAAGAAGGCATTTTGGAAAATGTTAACCTTGGTGCTAATTGCACACCTGAAGAAGTGGTATCTTACACCACTCTATTTAAATAATTTCACGATGTCTTCACTTGGAGCTATGAATAAATGCCAGGGATCGACCCCTCGATCATCGTGCATGAAATCAAGACTTACCCAGGTGTGAAACTTGTTCGACAGAAACTCCGCCTGGTTCATCCCAAGAAAATCATAGCTATAAAGGCAAAAGTTGAGAAACTTTTGAAATCTGTCTTTATCTATCCTGTCCCTTTGACAGAATGGGTCTCCAACCTCGTTCCGGTTGCCAAAAAACAGGGGACCATTCGTGTCTGTGTTGACTATCGGGATCTCAATAAGGCTTGTCCAAAGGACAACTACCCTAGGCCCTTCATCGACTAGATCATTGATAATTGCGCTAGGAGCCTAATATTCTCTTTCATGGATGGTTTCTTTGGGTATAACTAGATTGAAATTTTACCTGCTGGTCAACATAAGACAGCCTTTATCTACCCATGGGGAAATTTTGCCTATCGAAAGCTACCTTTAGGTCTCAAAAATGCTGGTGCTACTTTCCAGTGGGCTATGTTGTACGCTTTCCATGATATCAAGCATATTGCAGAACCTTACCTCGATGACTTACCTGCCCACTCATCCAATCGATCAGATCACATTGATCACTTACGGGCTATTTTTCTTCGATGTCGGTTCTACCGTATCCGCTTGAACCCACATAAGTGTATTTTTGTTGTCGAATCCGGTCAGCTCCTCGGTTTCATTGTCTCTAAAGATAGGATTCTGGTGGATCCCTTAAATATTAAGGCTATTCTAGCCTTACCCCCGCCTACTAGTTTGACCCAACTCCAAAGTTTGCAAGGAAAAGCAAACTTCCTTCGCCATTTCATTTGTACCTACACTGAGATAACTAAAGGATTCATGCGATTGTTGTAGAAAAACACCCCTTTCATCTGGGATGACATCGCTCAACGATCATTTGATGCTCTCAAGCATGCCTTGACCCATGCACCTTTGTTGCATCCTCCAGAGTATACAAAGGACTACATCCTTTACTTAGCTGCCTCCACTTCCACTATTGCGATGGTGTTAGTTCAGGTGGACCCCAACGGTGATGAACATGTGATATATTACCTGAGCAAGAGCCTATCTGGACCCGAACTATGATATTAACATGTAGAGAAACTGGCTCTGGCAGCCGTCATCGTTGTCCAGAGATTTCCATTACATCCTTCTATGCACCACCACTGTGATCGTGGACTCGAACCCCATGTACCATGTCTTGACACGTCAAGTGCTCAGGGGAAAATACTCCAAATGGATCATCATCCTTTAGGAATTCGATCTTGAATTTGCGAAGTCCAAAGCCAAAAAGTCCCTGGTGTTTGTAGATCTTATCTGCGACCTTCCCCATGCTGATGAAGATATTGAACCTAGAGATTCTCTCCCTAACAAAACGTTTTTCCTCATCAACATCTCTAATCCTTGGTATGGAGACATCCTCCTTTATCTCCAAACCCAACGCTTTTAGCCTAACATTTCCCGTGAAGAGCGTCGACGTATTCGCCACCATTCTTGTCGTTACCTTATCGTCAGAGACACCTTGTATCGCCATGGTATTGATACTATCCTTCGACGATGTTTGATTCATGAAGAAGCTGAACGTGTTCTGAATGACTGTCACCTTGGAGCCTGTGGCGGTCACCTTTCTAGGATGGCTACAACCCAGAAAATTCTATGTGCCGGCTATTTTTGGCCCTTGATTTTCAAAGATTGTATTGCGGCAGTCAAAAAATGCCCACCCTGCCAAGTTTTTAATAACAAGGCATGCACCCACCCTGCTATGCTGCACCCCATTATTACCATCGACCCCTTTGCCGAGTGGGGTATCAATTTCATGCAATGTAAGTCTACCTCAGTCGGGGGGCATGGTTATATAATCGTCACCGTCAACTACTTTACAAAATGGGTTGAGGCTATGCCTACCTTTATGAACGATGGTCGTACCGCAACTCTTTTTGTTTTAACCACATCATAACTTGTTTTGGTGTACCACGTGCCATTGTCATCGATCACGGTTCACACTTTAAGAACTATATGATGAGTGAATTGCATGCCAAGTTGGGTTTTCACCATGAAAACTCTTCCCCATACTATCCTCAGGCCAATAGACAAGTTGAAGCCATCAACAAAGTCCTTAAAACCATGATTCAATGTATGGTGGGGGAAAATAAGACATCCTGACATCTACAACTATTCTCCGCTCTCTGGGCTTACCGTACTTCCGTGAAAACCGCAATGGGGTTCACTCCTTTCTGGCTAGTGTATGGCATCGAAGCTATTTTACCAATCGAGTGTGATATTCCATCTCTAAAACTTAAAGTAGAACTCCTACCCCATACTTCTACCGAAGAAGAACGTTTCTTATATCTGAACAAACTGGACGAAACACATCATGGTGCCGCTCTCGTTAACGAGGCACATCAGAAATGGATAAAAAATCAATACGACAAATTTGTCCATCCTTGGACTTTTGCAGAAGGAGACTTAGTCCTCGTTTATGACCAGGCTCATGAAAAACTAGGGACAGGTAAGTTAGAACCCCTGTGGCATGTCCCTTACATTGTGAAACTTGTTTTTCACAGAGGCACCTATGAGTTAGTCGATTATGAAGGAATCTCCCTAGGAGAGCCCCAGAATGGGCTTTACCTTAAAAAGTACTATGCCTAGATCACCTAGCATGTGTACTTTGTACATTATTGTATTTTAGTTTGGTGTGTCTGTTTCTTTTGCATGCTTGAGTTTTTACCTTTGCCACTCATAACTGTGTCTTTTTTTTTCATGCGTAGATGACATCTTCCTTTCCTATCTTTGTCGGGTTTGTGGATGGCACTAGTCAACACACCTAGAACGTTGCTTCTGCAACATGGGTCATTTACCAATCTGACGAGTTGGTGAGTTCAGGAGGTATTTTCTTAGGACCAACGACTAATAACATGGCAGAATATCATGTTTTCATCGGACTTTTGACCCAAGCCTCCTCCCTAGGTATCTTCCGTATGATTGTTAACCTAGACTCGCAACTCGTGGTCTGCCAACTTAATCATATCTACACTATTCGTAATCCTATCTTGCTATGTCTCCACCTACGGGTTCGTCATCTTGAACGAATATTTGATTACATTGAATAAAAACATATTCCAAGAGAACTCAACAATGTTTCAGATTCGTTAGCCAATTACATCATGGATCGGTATCTCGCCCATTGATAAGGTTTCATGAAGGAAAACAAAGTGTACACCACATGTAAATTAAAACACATCACATTAAAGACATCATCATTTACAAATCTCCTGGCACTGTAAAAACTTGAAACTGTATATATATATAGCGTGACTGAAAATGTTTCGATTACATCAAAAAAGTATTTTGAAGAGCAAAATTTTGGGTCTTCACACCCATACAACATCATCCGACAATTCATACAAAATATACAATCACCAAAGAGACTCTAATCTATCTACACTGCATTATGCTGAGAATAACACATCACTGCGCGCACTACTCATCTCAGTAGAGAGTTAACATTCTCAAGCACCCCCATAGTGTGTCTCTGTAGATGTAAAGGCACTTCTCCCCTCCGTAGAAAAGGAATGCCCATATTAAGGCCTTGAAGGTTTCTTTCAACCTCCCAGAGACCTATCACTAGGTGCCCCCAGATCTACTGCAACCTAAACATCCCCTCGACGTCTTGGTATTGGTATCTCAGCCGGACACACTGCTCCCTTGTCTACATGTTGAAAACAATACATCCATTAGAAACTCTTCTATGTACCCAAAAAATATACATACGTTAAAAAACTTAAAAAAAAACACTAGACAAGGTATTGTTTAGTCTCTCACCTGACACATCCCAATCTTCCCTCGCTGGTAGAATTAGATCCATACTCCCGCGAAAGTCCACCTCGGCATATGGAAAGTCTTCTATCCAAATATATTGGCGTCTCAACCAAGCGAATAATTCACCAGTGAAGCGAAATTCTGACTCTGCCACTAGTCTCAGAGACAGACTAGTCCATCATTCCATCCGTGGTTCTCCCATTGGTCATACCGCTAATGCAATCTGAGGCTACATCTGGGGGATGCGCTCTAAGAAGAATGAGACCAAGAAAGAACCATATCCAAACTTCTTCTGCCCCATCCTACATCTCGATATCTGTTCCTTAACGTTTCGAAGAAACCTTGCACTCCAGTTAAACAACGTCAGCTCTAAACACTGTACACCATAAGCTACTTGTGATCTTGATGCAAGATGCATGCTGGTGCTTCCTGTCACACTCGTGATGGAAAACAAAATAGACCGAAGGGGTAATTATCTGATATCCTTGATTGGGATTCTACCTCCCACCAGTCTTGCTCCTAGGACATAATGATGTTCCAGGTACACATCCACTTGTTCAGGAAGCGCCCTCTGTCTGAAAAAAGTTGTAGGAGCCCCTCTTTTCGAGAGGCCAGTCAAGAAGTATACATATTCTAACTGGATGGTTAGAAGTTGTGCTCCGATCTGAAACCCTTGCTCTGCGACATCCCACAAGATGATTATGTGCTCAAGAAAAAGGATCTCTTTCTTCATCTTTTGCAGTTTGAAGAATTTGAGAAGGCCACAATCTCTCAACGCGGCCTGCGTGCGAGGACTCCGCAAAGTAGCCAAATCGTTGAGCTTATTCTCCCGTTCCTTCCATTCAATCATGGTCATTGCCGAAATCACCTACAAACAAAAATAACAAAGAACTTCATTATTCAATCTTTCATCAATTTCTTAAGTAATTAAAAAACTTGAAATTCATTATCCATGTTGTTCAAAAAGGACCACGCCCTCTTTTTATTACTCAATAATGACCACACAGCCCCATAGCCTACAATAAAATGTTTTAAATTAAATTAATTTTCATCAATGGCTACGTGGGCACATTTTTGGGTTTCTTATGTATTCCTTAACAAAAACGACCAATCTACTCAAGCATCAAGGCCTTGGCATCTATGCTACAACCCTCTGAAGGCATTTTTATAAAAAAATGTCTTTTTCCCATCATTTTGAACAGGGGACGATTTGATATTTTTTTTGGACGACCTAGGGATTCGATTTTTTATTCAAATATTGTTGTGAAAACAAATTTTGAACCATGTAATTGAAAGAGGAGGAAATGAAGACCTACCTGGTCCAAATGGCGAGAGAAATGATCAACCGTAACTACGGTACCAAGAAAAACAAGATCCACCTCCAAAATGAGAATCTCCACTTCTACAAATCCTTATGCAAATGAAATGGTAATTGAAGATTTTTCTTGTATTACTATTTACAAATTTCCATTTTTTTATAAGGTATAGTTATTTGTGGGTTTCTTTAACAATATAATGGCCTCACTAAACCTCTGGATTGTAGTT
>ML853402.1:29439-43410 GCA_009831015.1 Picea engelmannii
AGTTCTCATCTTCTAACTTCATACTTCGGGGGGAAATCTGTTACACATCAACATTACTCGCTTCGATAAGTGTCGCAAGTGTCGCATTTTTCTCACAAGTGTCGCAAGTGTCAAGCAAAGCATACTGCCATGATACCTATGTCATACATATAACGACATAAAAAAGGAACTTAAAACACCTCAAACACTTTATTTAGAGGAAGAGGAATGGTTAATTGGAGTTGTGTACCTCTTACCATCTGAAAGAACCATTGAATCTGGGTTTTTAGAAGAGATCTCTCCCCTATACCTCTCTCAGGAGTGCTGGCACTCCTCTATAGAGTGTTAGGGAGCATTATAACACTGAATATCCCTTCTGGAGGAGAGCTATTGCTTTTAGGAGTGTTGGAGCCCCCCTAAATCCTACCAGGGAGTGGTATAGGGCTCTGATGGCCCTTTTGAGGGAGCGCTACCTATTCTGGGAAGAAGTTGGTCTGTTGAGGAGAATAAGGGGGAGATCTTTTCAATCATGGAAGGAAGTTGGATTCGAACCCCTGGTCTAGCCATGATCTTAGGGAATATCTCTGACTCAAGGAGGAGAATCCTCAACTTACCCTAAACATAACTCAAGAGGTTGGGCCTCTCTAAACCATTAGAAGCATTAAACCTATGACCTCATAGGAAACACACAGTGAACTGGAGGAGAGTAATCAACATCCGGATCGTGGATCTTTTGAGAAAGGGTTAGACAAAGAGGATTTGACGAAGCTGCTGCATTCACATCTACGGTTGTAAGTTTCTTTCGTTGTTGTTATCATCAATATGACACGCTGGGCCTGTTTCTTTATAGTTTGTGCTTAATCTCACATGAACTTGTCTCTAATATATAGGTCTATTTCAAGCTAATATCAGTAGAGTAGGAAGTGGTTGTACTATTGTTTGTCTACAGGGCTTATCGAGGAGCGAAAGATTGGAGCTCAATTCAGAGCGTGCAGGGACAAACACCGGTAAAAGGTACTTCTTTTCTCCTTCCTCCTCATACATTAGTTTATATAGATCTAAAATGAAGTTAGTGTCCATGATAAACATCTTTTGTCTTAAGAGTTAAGAGTCTATCTCTCAAGAGGAGATCTACCTGTCCGTAGGGAGATTTTCCTTCAACAATTTCCCGCGGTTGATCTTCCTCTTGTGTGAAAAAGGAAAAACACTGGTTGTTAGTTGATATTTATATTTATTTATAACCAATACATAATTCATATTTTCACATGTACACACACACAATAGGGATTTCTCATTCTCAAATTCGTCTTTTAATTAGGGAGGTTAAGACAGGGGGGGTTACTCTTTTTACGAGTGTTTCGAACGGAGCTTCTGCGTAACCCGTTCATGAGCCCAAGTAGGCCAAGTGTTGTTACCATGCTCTAATATCAATTTATAACACACCCGTTGTGATGTAATAAATTTTTCACCTTTTTTCGAGGGATAGAATCCCTAAAAACCTATGGAGCTTGGCACAGGTTGCAGACACCACCTTTGCCTCGATAAAGTCTCTACGTGACCTCCCGGTTTTAAGGATCGTTCAGTTTCTTTTATGAGCCAAAGCGGCCCCTTTTGATTCCCAAGGTGGAAATATTCTTCCAATCGATCCACATGTCCTTTTCGAATCTCCATTGTGTGAACAACACTAGGCGCGAACTCCACCCTCTCTGAGCGACCACAGTGCTATGACCAAGGCCTAATCCTAAAGGCACTTGTCACAGCTTGCAATCTCACAAGTTCTCGAGTCGAAACTCCTGACTCTTCCTTCCCAAATTCACGATATCCGAAATCACGTAAAGGGTATATCTCCCTTCTGTCAGCGCCATCTGTGCGTGACCAACGACTAGGCTAAGCGCTAGCTCCCATCGCAACTTCACGACTTCGCAAGTCAAAAGGTTGAGCACTCACGCTCTTATCCCACGAATCCCTGAGATGCAAGAAGTCAATGGAGTGTTAACTCCTTTCTCTAGGCGATGCATGTCCGTCTGTCAATCATACAGGCCACACTTTGTGGTTCTGCCACGTGTCCCTTCGTGCCCAGATTTCGACACTTCGCGACTTTTGATGTCGAGAAGAGGTCCTCTCAACCTTCGAATGTGTGATACATGTGATGAGGCTTTGATCCAATGGTCCTCCCATGACTTGGATCCAATGGTGATCCTTGCTCCTTGTGATTTCTCCACTCGTGACTTGGAGCACCCAACTCCTGGGCTTTCACCTTGCAAACCTCCGAGTTCACGAGATCTCTCGATCTCTACCACCTGTCCTCCTCAGATAGATGGTTTTGATCTTCTCCCAACTTCACCACTCACGAAGTTAAGAGACTTCCTCCTCTGACTCTCGATGTCTGAATCCTTGATAGAGAGGATCTCACAACACATTCCCTCCTACCAACAGATGGCTCAGATTCTTCTGCGACTTCACCACTCGTAAAGTCTAGGTGCTCACCTCTGTGAGTCCCCATTCCCGAGTCTCCGAGGCAGATAATCTCGCAACACGCATCCTTTGACAGACAGACAGCTCCGATCCTTTCGCAAATTTGAATCTTCTGATGTCGAGTGTCCAGACCTTTGTCCTCAGGACCCCCAAACTTCTGAATGCCGAGATCCTGATACCAACTCCTTCGGTACTTTTCTCTTCTGCTGCTCATGAAGGTTTAAACCTCATGCATATCCTATCATATATAATGGTTGACGAGTGTTCAGACTAAGGTCTGATGGCTCAGACCTGCCCCATGTTGTGCACTCTCCCGCTGCTCCCTGGACATGGAAAAAACAACGGTCTAGATACTCCCATAGACCTTAGGGATCTACGGTCCCAATTTCTTCGCTACTCATGAGGACAAATAAAAAAGGGTTAAGGCATTTAACACCCTCATTTATTCCTCCAATCTAACAATCATGAATGACCACAAATATTCCAACGATATCTCATCCGTCAATCGATTCTTATTCACACACTCTCGTTTCAGGATTTTGCGGGTCGGGGTCTCGGGACTCACGAGTGCAAGAAACATCACACCTAGATACTCTGGGTGTTGAAACACTGAAATTTTGAGGTCTACAAGGACCATTCTCCCTCATACAAGGTTTTGAGACTTAACCTCTAACATCCTTCATTGGTTCCTCAGGTAATTTACACCAGGTTTTGAAGACCAGACTGGAAGGTCTTCTCTAAGGTAAGGGAGTGGTCTCAAAAGGATTCCTTCAGGAGGACATCTATCCAAGGCATCTGGGAGGAAAAACACATGAAAAATATCCTGAGAGCAGACTTGAAGTCTGACTTAGATCGGTAAGCATATAAATAGCAATTCGTAAAACATAAGCCATACGTGGTCTTTCCATTATAAGCATGCAACCACCATTTCTGGTCAAAACACCACACAAACAGTCTTATGCTCAAACCATTCATAAATTGTACAGACTATGAACATATATATCAGCATATAAACTTCAATATATAGGATATAAAACACTTATCAGAAATAACACCTTGTGTGATTGCAACTGCTGAGAAGGGTGCTCGTTTCCACCCAACCGTAGGCTCAACGACTCCCAACGGATTTACCACTAGCCACCCCCGAGCTGAGACCACGATGCTATGAGACTGCGTCTCTACTTTCTAGTGATTGAGAACGAAGGTTAATGTCCTTCTTCTCTTCTATCACTCACTCTGTATTTTTCCAGAGTTATCTTCTTCCCCTCGCGTTTTCCGCTTGATCGTCCACTCTTCCTGCCTTTTCTCCTTTCGGTGAGGTTGCGTGTGGCACGATCTTCCTTACAGTGGTCAGGTCTGAGGACTCTACAGAGGGGTGGTTCACCCCCATCCCTCATTACTCATGAGGATCCCTTTACCTACCAATGCTGGCGAGTCATTTAATTCGAGGCCAACGAGCTGCTCTTGGTTCTCTGGGCCAGTGAAGTCCAAATACGGTATTGGTCTCGGTGGAAGTTAATGCCACCATTCTAGGTTCCTTCCACCACCTTTCTTCAGCCATCATGGTCTCTTTTTCAACACATCCCCTCTCAGTCATCTTGCAATACATATTCATAATATTATTCACATTCATCGACCTTTTTCACAAGGTCCATTCACATCACACATTCACATTTCTGAGTTTGCCACAATATTTGGCCAGTATAGTTATTTTTACAGACTGGGGGAAACAAGGTGTTACATTACTGATGTCTTCTTCTTCTAATTGAGGGAAGGTGGAAGCCACATCTTTACTGAGGAGAGAGACAAGTGATCTGAGAAACCAATCAAGACATTGTTGTTTGGTGGTTTCTGCTTTGCACAAACTACGTCGTCAATGCCACTCGTGAATGTGATCAACGATATGTGTGGCTGAGGTTTGTTTAAAATTAGAAAGTAGTTAAATACCATTGTCATGGTGGATTGGTAATTGGAACAAGGTAAAAAATGCTTTGGCCAAGGACTCAAAAGTCGCATGGGACCCCGATTTTTTGTCTACATACCATTTGGCTAATGGGCCAGTGAGTGTGCATTGAAATAATCATAGTCAGATGAAATCATCCATAATGTTGTTGGAAGAGCACCATAAGTGGAAAGTCATGACATGGTTGGTAGGGTCATCCCCTACCTTTCCTTCAAACTTGGGGATATCTAAATGTAGTTTGGTAGGCATTGCAGGCCATGTGGGGTCATGCAATATAGGATCATTTGTGAGTTTTCTTAGATTTGGTATGTTGAGAGAGGCCAGGTATGGCATATGGAGTGGTGGTGGAGGGTTAGTTCCAACCATGGTGTGAGTGGTTTGTGAACCTGACCCTTGAGGGGGACTAGGTGGGTTTGTACTTCTCCTGTGAGAGGAATTTTCCCCCCTGCTTCTGTGTAAAGGAGAGTGAGTGGATGATATACCTTGGGAATTGGACCCAAGTAAGGTGGAACCAAGCAAAGCTGATCCTAAGACAGTGGCACTCACTGGAGTGTGAGAAGGTGGTGCCGATGAGGTGGAAAGACTAGGAACTTCCCCTAGAATAGGAGGGAGGTTTAGCAAGTGTATGGAATGACGGGGGTTATGTGGGTCCCCTATGATGTTCGACTAGCTAAGTGGATGTGTACGAATGGTGGTGAGAGTAATAAATAAACAAGAGCCTTTGTTTGCAATTTTTTGAACTTTACACCATATATATCTAAATCAAATGTAATCAGAAGTGCATCATACATAAAGTGTTTTGATAAAGAGGCATATATGTGGGTAAGTGGATTTTTTCCACATGGAGAAACAAAGAAAACAAATTCTCCTGTCCTAAAGGACATAACGTCCTTCCTCTCAAAATAGCACTGGACCTTCCAATAGCACTTGATAGTGGGGTTTGAAGCCACCATAAGAGAAACTAGTGAAGGATGAAGCGATCAATTATAATGAGGGGTAGAGGGGGCATATCTCGAAAGAACTGGCGATATTTCCCAATAGCCACACAAAATCCGATCAAGGTGCAATTGCAACCCACAATTGCCACCTAGGTAGATGTCCAAAATTTTGGTCACTAGGTACCTCGATCAAAGTGCGACATTTAGATTTTCGGCCTAAGAAATGGGTCACAGGCTGGATCCTGTCCAAGAGGTGGGTGCCTCAAGGGGGGACTCACAGAACAACTGGACCTCAGCCTTCATCCCTTCACGGGTATCTCCCTGCCTTATGGTGTTAGGAACACTTGACTTGGAGGATTTACAGTTCCTTATTTGACAACTTCTATTGTTTTGACAATGTGAGAACCAGATAACGGGGAGTTATTTGGATGCCTATCCCCGAAATCCTACCTAGACTAAAAAATTTCTTTTGGCACCTCCTGTGGAAGAAAACTTAGTGAGTTTTTAGAAAAACTTTAGATGTGGTTGTTTGAAAGATTGGGGGTGTGAGACAATCTTGTTTAAATTAAATGGGAGTGGATAGTTTTGTCAAGAAAAGGGTGGGGTGTTTCAGAATCCTATTGGAGGAAAATTACTTTGACCTCCACATTTCAAGATGAAAACTATGTGAGTGATAAGTGAATTTTTTGTGTGAATGAGTGAAAGTGTGCCAATGTTTTAATGAATTAGGTGTCACCTTGCTGCATGTGGACTTCGCTTGGTCCTTACAAGTGTTGATTACCTAATTAACTAAATGCCTTTGGTACAACCTTGTGTAATTCAAAAGTCCCTAGGAATCTATCATGTGGACATGTGGGTCCATTACTATTCCTTTAACTCCCTATTGTTATTTAATCTAAGAAAGATTTGAAACTATCCTAGATTGTGATCATGTGGGCATGTATGGGCCCATTACAAAACCTTTAAACTTCCCTAGTGATTTAATGTAAGAAAGTAAATTTTAACACTATCCTATATTTGTAGCATGTGGGCATGTGTGGGCCCATTACAATCTTGAGATGTGTTTGAAAAATAAACTAAGAGGAGTCTTGAGGGGGCTGTTGTCCTCTCCTAAAGGTTTTAGTCTTTTTAAGGGAGACAAAATTTTCCTACAACCTTTTTCTGATTCTCAAGGTCACTTTGAAGCGCGAGAGAAGAGCATACTAAACGATTGTTATCCAACTTCTAGTCCCAATGCAAGTTTTATGTGATTACAAATGATTCCCACTTATACACTTAGGCAAAGAAAACCATCCATGTGGAAAAATGAAAGCAAAAGAGGAAATAATGATTTTAAAACCCCTAAGTGCCTATGTGTTTTGACTAATACCTTTATATGGAGAGGGAACTAAGTGTGGTGCAGATTACAACATGCATGAAATCATTTTTAAGAAGGCTAGGGGCATTCCCCAAATCACAAAAAGGCTTACAATGTGTATTTTTCTGCACAAGTGCGCGGGTCTTAGAGTAGATAGAGGTGCACTGAGCGCCTATGCGCAAACTGAAAAATACTTTTGGGCACAGGAGCGCGGAGGGCGCTAAACAACACAATAATTTTGGTGCACGTGCGCACGATGCGCGACTGTGGGCCAATAAACCCACGCACACCTGTCACACGGTCGTGAATAAAATTCCGAATGGAATTCTTTCAATTCAGCTTTAAATTGGATGTTTTGCAGGTCGGCTTGGGCCGGTTAAGGTACCTGCAGGTTAAATAAACCAAAATAAGAGCTAGAAAAACCCAAATGGGGTAGGAAATTGATACCTTTTCCCAGTGGAGTCACCAATCTGTTGTGCCTCTTTTTTCACCTAAATGAGAAAAACAGAGGTGCTTACAAGCTTAGTTGGGTTAGCTAAGAAAGACAACAGTGAAGGAAAGGGTTAGAAAAAGAAACATAAAAGACTAAGCTAAGAATTAAACTAAGAAAGGAAAGAACAACTAAACTATTGAGCATAAGGACATAAGAACAAGAAACCAATAAGACTCATGTCACCAATGGAAAGGATTGTATTAGTGAAAAGAAAACACCAAGAAGAAAGAGCACTTTGGGTCCCTTCTTCCTCCAAGGGAGGGCTCTTGGACCCCCACAATTGAGCTCTTCTTACAACTTTGAAACTTGAAAGAAATGGTGAAAGAATCCCAAGCTAATCCACTCAAGAGGTGAGGTTGATTTCCCAAATGGAATGATGCTAGTATTCTCTTGATGAGAAAAGAGGATTCCCCAAGAGAATAGAAACAACATAACCTTGCAAATGAATTCCTTGAAAATGTAGTGCACCCATGGCCTTGTTTTATAGCACCACTTTGAGGTATTGTGCAACCAACTTTTAGTGTGAAAAGGGGTTGTTTAGGGCATATTTAGGTCTTTGACTAGCCACCCAGTTGGATCCAACCAAGATTTGGATGTCAAATCAACTTGGAATCTGAACCAGAAGTGGGTGGGAGGCTGACCAATCTCATAAATGCGTTGTTCTTAGGTGTGCGCGGCTTTTAGCGACCACAGTCACGCATCATGCGCATGTGCTCTTTTCTTGCGTTTTTGGATGGCACATGTGCGCGCGTGCCTTGTGTAGTCATAGAACACCTTGATTTTATAATTGGTTGTATAGTTTTGGACCTTTTGGAAATGATTTTTTGGTAATTTTGGTCCATGGGTGAACTTATAGTTGTTTGAAGATGTTGGATTCCTGTAACCATTTGCGGATGAAATTTCAGTGATAACACCATCAAGTATCACTTCTTAAGGGAACAAGTAACCAACATTGTTGTTTCTTTGCATTATATTTCATTCAAATATTAGATTGCTGATATCTTCACTAAACCGCTTGCAAAAGCTCAGTTTGAGTATCTACACCAGAAGTTGGGTGTGATCCCATTATCAAGCTAAATAGTCCACAACTCAGGGGGAGCATGTTTTCTTTGACATTGATGTCAAAGGGGGAGAAAAGGAGTGACGTGGATGCTACAGTTGGAGATCTAGTCCAGCCTTTCAGGGTTTCCATCAATGCCAAAGGGGGATATTGTTGGCATGTTTTACAGAAAGAGTGTTCTTGTCATTGATTTCTATTAAACGAGAAAACCCCTTATGTATTGCACCAGGGTTCTAAAGTGAAGGAAAATATAACCATCTAAAGTATCCTACTTTTAATAACTATACCAACATTACCCCACAATCATACAGAAAAAGAAAAGTATAGGGATCTGGTAGTCCTACCTTAAACTCCACGTCCGGTGTTGATCCATTTGCGCTTGGTCATTTCCCGACTGGAAGTCTCCTCCCAAGGCTGACCTACATTCATCAAAAGAAAAACAAGAAACTACAATCATGCATTCTATATATGGATTAGTGGGTTAGACATCATAACAAAAAATGTAAACAAATCATAAATATTTAAGACATCATTTGGAGGAACAGAAAAAATATTTCTTTATATTAATCTCATAAAAGTCGTTTACAATATGAGACTGACAACTACTCCTCGAACTCGGTCCTGGGCTCCTCTTCAACATGAGCCAACTAATTCCACGTATTATTCTCCTCATCAGTTCTCTCTAGGGAAATGGCAAGGGTTTGCAATGGAGGAAGAAGGAATTCTGGCTCAAACTCACAATGTGTTTGCAAAATATTGGGGAAAAGGGGGAATACTAAAATGGGTAGAGTTTCTATGCTCTCATGCTTCCCTTTGGAATGGGACCCCAAAACCTTCTTTTTATAGGCCAAAAATATAGTAACGATTGGGGTGACCGGTTATGGGTGGTCAAATGGTTAGGTAACGGCCCAAAAACATATATCCCTTTTCAATTTATTTTTTTTGCACATTTTGTGACTGTACGTAGGCTGTAATGGTGCAACTAGCATATGTACATGGGAAATAGTGGTGCAGGGCATGTGCATCTTCAAAGAAATGGTTTTTCATAAGAGTTGTCCAATGATGGATTGGAAAAAATAGCAAGTAAGATGGCCTGATGCCAGGTATGCATGTCTGGTGCAATTTAGGGTTATAACAGATGCCCCCTAATGTATGAGGTCAAAAGAGCATCCGATGGATGAAATACATTACAAATATTTACCAATGTACGAAGCAAGTGAGCCCAGAGACCAGAGTTCAAGAGGTGCCATCTGCAAAATAACAATTTGTCTCACCGAGGTGGGAATACCCATGCTCGGGATGAATTAAAATCATGGTTGCCAATCAAATACACTACATATCCATGTCATATAACTATATAAAGTGTATCTGTGAGAAGTACATAGTGGATATACATCTCAAAATCAAAAGATATACATGTATATTATCCATCTTGAAGAATCCAATGACGCCTAATGGTTGGAGATGAGGTATTCAGAGCTTGAGCAACAACTTAAAAATATTCAAAAAATGGTAGGAGTGTAATATCAGTGTACAAATTCACTACCAAGAGGTCTTCGACGACTTGTTGGGAACAAACAAGAGGATCTCGGTGATCAGGCATAGAACTTCATTGATTTTGAGCAAGGACTTGATTGGAATTTCGGGGTGGCTGGGAATGAGGATAAGAGACAAACTATAGAAGGGTCAACTAAAGTTTAGTAAAACTTCCCTTGGACAAAATCAAGACAAATGATGAGACTTAGGAAGCATGGAATTGACATAAGTTCACGATGCAGGAAGCAACCCAAAATCTCCATATGTTTGGAAGGATAACCAAACGAAGGAGGACACAACTCTATGTAGTGAGAATAGATTCCTAAGGTCATATTAAATCCTAGATCTTGACGAACAAACGAAAGGATGTGCTTTGTCCAAGGGCGACTCATTGTGTTGTCAACAGAAAGAAAATACTTTTCCCTTCCTCTTTTTGGGGTATATTTGACTTTTTTGTCTTTTTCAATAATTTTGGAAATCTTGAAAAAGAATAAAAGAATGCTACATTACAAAGGAGGAACGAGTGTCGAAGACACACTATTTCTAAGTGTAAGGAAAACACTGATGCTCAGAGCAAGGGGACATATGCAGGGAAAGGAAACTCAGGAAAAATCCTCCATGGGTCAAGGTGTCAAGACGTAGAGGCAATATGCTACAAGGATTGTGTATAAGGCATGCTTCATATGGTTCAGTTGAGAGCAACATGGAGCCGACATTATGCCAAAGACGCAGGGTTGAAAATTTGATTAGTAAGACAGAATGATAACATCCTTCGATGTAATTTTAATGAGCCCGGAGAAGGTAAGATTGACATTTTTTATTTTTAGAGAGTCTGAAAAATCATAAAAGGAGACTCCATTGGGGTACCTTTTTCGAAGGTAGTCTAGTCGGTTTGAAAAAGGGGTAAACTAGCACCGAACATATGTGTATTAAAAATCATTTTAATGAGTGTGACAAAGACAAGATCACTCGACAATGTTTTCATATTTAAGGAGTCTAAAAAGATATTAACTATGGACTTTGTAAGGGATGTTCTTCTTGACCAATTTAATGAGTGTGAAGAAACAAGGTCACTCGACAATCTTTTCAATTTTAGGCAGTCTGAAAAGAGATTAACTATGGATTCCATGGGGGTTCCTTTTTCGTAAATTTAGTCCCTCGGGCCTGAAAAAGGGTTAAATTTATACCTGAGAATACTCTTCTAGAGAACTGAGGCCCCTAGAGTATACCTTTGTTTGTACATTTGACCATCTAGACCGAAAAAGGGGTAAACTACTGCCGGACAGACGTGCCTTCAAATTTTAGTTTGGTGAGCGTGAAGGGAAGCAAGATCGCTCGACAATATTTTCATGTTTATAGAGTCTGAAAAGATCTTAAAGAAGACTCTAGGGGGCTATGACTCATGTATGAAACTGGTTCACGTAGAGCCCACTTCTAGGATCAAACCAAGAGTCTCTTCGATAGTAAACTTGGAAAGTCTCCCAAGAGGGAAGAAAACACAAACCATGGTATAAATCCTCCCACGGTATAGAAAGCATAGTCATGGCTTCAAGGATAGCCTCATCTAAAGGTAATTCAAAATCTGAGAAATCACAGAAATGAGGGTCGACAGTCTCAAAGGGTGAAGTGAACTGACCATACTCCATATGACAATGGAGGCTTTGTCCAGGACTGGCAAAGTATATCAACGAAGAATCACAAGAACAAGGGCTTGAGGATCTACAAACAGTGAGATTAGACTCAGAAGGAGACTCAGGATCAATTGGACCCAGAGGGGGAAGAAAGGGATCCCATGCCCCCATTGGATAAACCAAAGGATCAATTGCTAAGACCAAGTCTCGAGAAGGTAAACATGATTGTACAAGTTTCTTCTCAGAAGCAATTGAACATCGAGGATAAGACGCCACATAATTAACCCGTGGCGGGGTAGATTCTATACGAACACTAGGAACATGTAAAGGGGTAGTATGAAATAACCCTGAATTAGGATGGTGATTATCAGATGCCAGCTGGTCAATAGTGACAATGCTTCCATTTTGAGGGAAATGCATCACTTGGAAGAGCGTAGACACCACATCGTTCATAGAATATACATAATCACACCCAAGAAGCATATTAAAATCTAACGGGCCTTGCACCACTATAGCATCGAAAAGGACAATCTTCCCACCTAATGAGATAGGCAACCGAGGAAGAATCCTCAAATATTCACTAAGACATCCGTCAAAAGTTAACAACTCATGCGAAGCAGAGACAAGCTTGGGAGATCCCAAGACTTTCCAAACCGAGGAGGATAAAATACTTGTAGAGGCTCCTTCATCCATAATACATCGATAAATGTTTGTTGAATTAACTTCAACCCTTATTTGAAAAAGTGTGGAATAAGGAAGACGAGGCTCAACAAAGTCATTCCAATCAAAGGAAACCATCCTAGGGCTTGGAGGGGGTGTACTCAAAACGATTGGAATTCCCCCTTGTTCTGACAGTACTGAACTGGAAATGCTAAAAACATAGTCGGTAGACACATCACTCTCCAAGATAAGAGTGGGATTAGCCGAAGACTCCATCGACATGACCACTTTGGTAGACTCAACACTCTTCAAGAGAAGAGTGGGATCAACCAAATACTGCATCGATGTGACCACTTTCTCAACCAATGGTTGAATAGGCTGCAAGACTACATGGTCGAAAGGCACCTCACCCCCAAAAAGAGGAGTGGGATCAGTCGATGACTGCATTGGCCTGACCACTTTCTCAACCAATGGATGAATATGATGAGAGACTACATGGTCGAAAGGCACCCCCAAAAGAGGAGTGGGATTAGCTGATGATTACATCGGCATGAACACTTTCTCAACCAATGACTGAATAGGTTGAGAGGAAACCACAAAAGACTCAGAATCAAAAGAGCTTGCAGACAGGGACCACAATCTTTGTACCTTTGGAATGCCAGGGAATAGATGAGTAAGGTGATCTCCCTTGCAAATATTACAAGGGAATTTAGGCTTATGTCCTATCCATCGAGGTTTTTCAACAGAATCAACTCCCCTAGCATGACTAGCAGTGGCTGGTTTCACATATCCAACATGAATTGTAGAGGTTGGTGATGGATTGATAACATGAATCGCAGTGGCTATAGACCTATTTCCAGTATGATTATCAATGACTGGACTTTTCCCCTAGAATGACTTGCAGAGGTTGGGTGCTTGCCCCCAGCATGAATTGCAGAGGCTGGGTACTGGTATTCAATATGACTTGTAGAGGTCGGTGACCTATCTCCAATGTGACTTGCAAAGGTCGGTGATATATCACTTGTATGACTCACATTGACGAGGCTCGTGCCCCCATCATGACTTGCAAAGGCTGGGTGTTGGTCTTCAACGTGACTTGCATATGTTGTCGACCTATCTCCAACATGACTCGCAGAGGTTGGCGATTTCTTCTTTCTATTCTTCCTCTTTCTACTTCATTTAGAAATCTGGTTACTAGTAATTGTACTTTCACTAAAGGTGGGAGAAGGAGGAGGAGAAGGATTTGCTGACGAAGGAACATCAACATGGTGCCCATGACATAAAGTTCTTAACTGAGAATATTCAAGAGCATTCAAGACATTTGGAATGGTACCCAACCAGATCGATAGTCCCACATTCAACCCAAGAATGTACAAAGTGGCCATCAAAGGGACACCAACGTTTCTGAAGAAAGGAAAAGCACAAGAATCCCCTTGCAAAGGGGTTCCTTGGTTGGTATCATCCAGAAATTTATTCATGAAGATATTATGCACAGGTTCTCCCCTTGTAGGATCATTCAAGTCTGTAAAGGTCTCACACACTAACTCTGAAGAACTAGTGTTATCAAAACAATGCTTATATAGAGGTAGCTCCACATTTCTAAGTGGAAGACTGAAAATTCCTCACGATAGATGGAGCGGGCGGTCTTCCACCCTAGGTCAGAGACCCAAAGAAATGATTGGCTAACTCACTATGGAAAACTAGGGAGCATAAAGCACACTGTAACACCGTGTTTCCCCCAGTTTGTAAAAAATAACTATACTGGCCAAGAACTGTGGAAAACTCAAAAATGTGAATGTGTGATGTGAATGGACCTTGTGAAAAAGGTCGATGAATGTGAATAATATTATGAATATATATATAAATATATATTGCAGGA
>ML853403.1:14213-29647 GCA_009831015.1 Picea engelmannii
AACTATTCTTTCTGGCGGGTCCCCAACTACAAATGGCACGTTCTTATTGGTCCAAAGGTCACTTCACCCACCTGCTGCCTGACATCTCATCGCCCCTGGATGTCACCCTCCACTAGGCCCACTTGACCCACTTGCTACTCGGGTCGGGTCACCTCCCATAACCCCTGTCAGTCCAGGTTGTCAGTCTCATAACTCACTTTACTCATGAGCGGCCCCCTTTGGAGACTTTCACCCCCAATCACCAACCTCCACGTCAGTCGCCCGTATACTCCGGTTACCGTCACCTGCCACATCACCTCAAGTGGCCCGTTGTCCATTAATAACTGGGTAATATGTCCGTTGTCATGCTGACCGTTTCCCACGTCCAACCGACCCAGTTTTAAATAAAAACACCATTGGGCCCATTTACACTCCTTATTCATCTCCCGCGCCAGAACCATCCATCGCACCAGAGAACATATCTACTTTTTTCCCATTGCTTCCCCGTCATTTTCCTCCACCACTCGTAGACCCCACTAACGTTGTTGTTGCAGGTACAGTTGCTGAGATGGCGTTAAAAACAAAGAAAACGGAAGAGGAAGAGAATCCATTCGTTCCTCCTCCGGTGGACCTGGATAAAATTCCCCTGGTCGATAAGGACCGGCTGATAGCCGATACCATTTGCAGTTTCGACTTCGTTGATCTGCAATCATGGCTCCGAGAAGTTTTCCTGGACCAGAGTGACGAGATTGGGCTCTGGGAGTCCAATTTGCCCTTATATCTGTTCCCCCAAATCCATAATTTCCCCGAGTTTTCCCTCCACTTCCAGGTCCACTACTTACCCGACGAGAAAGTCATCATGTCTTCATCCGGGGACGCGCTTTTCTTCATCACCCCTGAGGACATCGACCAGATGTTACAAATCACCAGAGCAGAATCTGCTTCCCCTTTTAACCTAGAAATCCTCACTGAGCTTTACCAGAAGATGACTTTCCCGCATAGAGCTCAGATTTTCGAGTTGTTTTTCCCCACTTCCGCTCCTCTCCCGACCACCAGCCCCCCGTATCCTTCTTCCATGTTTTCCGTCAAAGGGAATCAGATTATTTCGGCTGTGTGTGCTCTACTGGGATACTACTCATATCAATGAGTGGATGAGCCCATCCTAGGTTTTCTGTCCATCTTTTCCAACGATGAACAGCCAACCACGCAGTTCGACTACAGCACATTCCTAGCCAAAAACATCCATGAGCAGTTCGTCAATTTCGACACCGAAGGAATGTTCAGATATTCTTCCATTCTGGCTTACATGTTCCTCTATTTCCAAGCCGACAAGTTCAACTTCTCCATGCAGAAGATGGATGTCGACGGGAAGCCTCAGCCAGTCACAGCGTGGACGTCTCTCCTGAGGTGAAATTTCGTCGAATATGACTTCACGGCGTTCATAGATCAGTTCTACCACCCAGTGGTAAGTATGTTGAGTGGCATGCCTGAGCCACGGGTAAATGATGAGGTCCGGAGAGTTCTACACCTCTCGCAAAATGCGAAGATAGGGGACTGGTACTTGTATCAGAATCACTCTGAGATCCGAGTTTATGGGTGCGAGCTGGCACCATTCAAGCTTCCAAGATACATACCGGTAAGGATTTTTGCTTTGGAATACATTAGACAAATTATGAATTCTGATGATATTCACTTTGTCTCTCTCAAAAAGAAGCAACAATTGCGGATTAAAGGGCAGATAGGCTCTTTCATCTGCAATAGCAGAGGTGCAGGTGATGAAGCAGACAAACTCTTGAGGGAAATGAAATTCGTGACAAGTTTCACCTGGAATTATGATCCCTATGGCATCATTTCTGAGATGAGAGTCAAGAATAAGAATGCTCCATATGTGCATTAGCCCAGACCTGAAATCGAAAAATTTGCTAATCAAGTAGAATGGGAGCCCGATACATTGGTGGACGTGGAACCGACTGTCGGGACGGAAGAGTAGGTACCCTCAACAAGTGCACCACCCGCAGCCACACCTCAGAATGCCAAGGAAAAGAGGCCCCGGAAAGAATCATCTTCCCCGGTGACAGAGGTGTCTCCGGAAGAATTTAAATCGCATGCCAAAAAGCCGAGGACAGCTCCTACGACAGGCGCAACAGTGGAGCAAGAGACCACACCCACCGCATTGACCACCACTGGGGCTAAGCAGCTCAGTTTTCCTTTCGGCTCCAGTCAGCATAAGGAGGGGATAAAAGAAATAAAATCCTCAGATTCTCCATTAGATACTCCACCAAGTAGCACTGGCCCCAAATTGGGCATTTTTGAAAAATATGACACGATCAGAAAGAGGAACCAGTCGCTCACCAATAGCACTTATGCACAGTTCCAGAAGCAGTCATCCATGGCCCAGCATAGGCTTCTCTCTGCATTTGATACAGAGAAGGGTAGGATGCACCTGGCGTTCCTCCATGCACAAGTTCCTGATCCAAAGGTGATATCCGACTACAAGAGGTCAACATTCGAGTTTCAAGCAAAAGATGTGCATCCGGCAGATCAGATGGATCTGCATAAGCAAACTGGGGAGATGATCTCCCACACTTTAGCCCGCGTTGCAACTTCTGCGTCAAAGTTTCGGATAGATTTGAGCAATGCCCAGACCCAGCTGAAGCTGGAAAAAATATCTTCCTTCGCGAAAGATAACAGGATAAAAATGCTGGAGGAGCTGGTCCTCAAGATAGGATACGATCCCGTGAACGTCAAGTCTGCTGAGGAGATGATCAAAAAGAAAAATGCTGACATAGCCGCTTTGAGAAAACAGCTGAGGCTCCCTCCAACAGAAGACCCACAGACAAAGGAAATAGCTAAAAGGGAAGACGAAAAGGATGAAATGTTGAAATTACTCCTGGAGCAGAGTGCGCAGTTAAAGGAGATGGAGGCAGAGATGGAGAGACTGCTCAAGGAGAGAGAGTAGGCAAATCCAATGGAAGGCATTCCACTGAGTGTTGTTCCAATTGCAACCACAACGGTGACAGTCGTTCCATTTGCAACAACAGTTCCCCTTCCAGAAGGAGCTACTGACCTGGCCAAGTCTATGGAAAGAATGAACCTACAAGAGTCAGAAATCAGCAGGCTTAAGAAAGAATCGGAAAATCTCCAGGAGCTGAAGACTTCCTTTCAGACAAGTCTGTCAAAGGAAAAGCAGGTGAACGAGCAGATAAGGAAGGAGCTGCAGCAGCTCCAGAAACAGACATTGGCCGGAAAGACCTTGGCCGAAGTTAAAGAACTTGTGTGGACTGATATCTCTAAGTCCATCAATGAAATCTGGCCAATGGTTCAGATCATGTTTGAACAGAACGAGTTGCTCGAGAGGAGCAAACAGGCCGTGGAGAAAATCAGAACAAAACTGGGCGACATGCCAGCCCAGGCCAATGAAATCATAAGGTTCCTGAATTCTAAGACTCGGGAGGAACTCGAGGAGCTGAAAATTGAAGACAGGACAGAAACCATTCTGGAAGTGAAAAGAGTCTTGACCAAAAGAGATCTCATGCTTCAGCTAGAAGAGAAAATCCAGGTCATGGATCAAGGAGTGCAGAAGTTTTTCCATAAGATAGATGCTCTGCAAAGGAAAGGCCTCCCTGGCATGAAGGTCATAAATGACAAATTGATGACACTCCCGGACTATAAGAAAAGGTTGATCGAAGTAGCCAAGGACAGTTCTAAGTTCACAGGAATACAAGCAAACATCATAGGAAAAGCCTTCATGGAGGCCTTGCAGTTGGATATCAGTATCCAGCATGAAATTAAGCACATTTTCGTCGTCAAGCCTACATTTTCTAAGTATACAGACATGGACGAAGTGTACCGGAGATTGCTTAAAATCACAGTGCCAGGTCATATCAGATGGGAAGAACTGTGTGATCTACTAGATTAGTAGATGAGTTGTTACGTCCAGTCAGTTTTCCTATCAACAGAAGTGGCGAAGGCACCTCACCAACGGCCTACCCCTGAATTTCAGTATGCAGTTGTGATGAATCATCAAAACAGTTTTGCTTAGTTAAGTTAGTTTTCCTAAAAATAGAATGAACACGTCCTGATCAGTTATGACAGGAGCGTATGTATTTGGTCTTATAAATACTTCATTTTCCAAGGTATCGAGGGTTGTTGATTTGCACACCCGATTGTTATCGAGCTGTAACATTTTTTACGAGATCCACCATTAATAAAGAAGAGGCATTTTACAGGATTCTTGCGCAGGTTTCACTGGTGATGTGTTTTTCTTAGTTAAATGTTTTCTTGCTCTGTGATCATCTTGTTTTTCTATAACTAATCTGTACAAATAGCGCAATGTTGCAGGATTTATCCATGATACCCTGTTTCCGATTCTATAGATTTTAATGTTCATCTTCTAAATATCTTCAGTTAAGAGATTCTTAAGTGCTTGTTAATTGGAGTTATTTTCCTTATCTTTCTTCTGTCCATCACTTAAATTATTAAAGATCCAGTAAGCTTGTTATCTCGCCTTGTGAAATATTTCTTCATCGTTTCTGGTTGCATCTCGAATTTTATTAAGTACAGACCCCATAGCCCAATGGATGTGTAATTTGTCTCAACCAACTTTAAAAACCTTTTACAACAAAACAAAACTCGTGCCTCTAACTAGCCTAAAATCTGAAAATAAACAAAGCTAAATCATACAGAGAGATCCCTCTCTGGAGCTGGAAGGGCTAGATCCCAGCTCTAAAAGTGGTTGGTTAAGGTTACCTTAGTAAGTTTCTTCTTTTTCAACCTCTAGGAAATTTACCGAGTGCTAACAGATCCTATATTAATAGAAATACTCTCTTCCCATCCAATTGATATCTTGCAAATATTTGAATTATTATTCCATGGGCGTATTTTTCTTGTTTATTAATTGATTCTGATATAGAATGTGCTAACATCATTTATTATCACCATATGCTTGTTTTGCTTGATTTTTTGAGGACTAGTTGCAGGTATATTTCTTTAAGTCAAGTGATCAACAGTGGACTTCATCGAACGTCTGGATGAGGTAGGCCTTTTATCTTGTCTTGCTAGCATATTTGTTTACATAGCATACTTGAGAATAGAGTTGATTTCTACAGTCATTTTCATCTGTTGTGGTTTACCCTATCCATAGAGATATTTTCCTTGTAACAATGGGGTTAAAAAGAACCATACATGTAACAAAGATCTTAAAAGGGTGAGATGGCTAAGAGTTTTCTTCCCAAGCCTGAAATGCGGAGCTTAACCATCAACAAACCGAAATGATACTAGGGTGGCAGCCAATGGGGGGAGTATGGAGTGATGTGCATTTACTACATGTCACTTCCATATCCTATCCTATTCAATTCTGAAGTACAAGACAACCAACATTCACCCATGCATTAAACCATGTAATCAATTTCCAAACCATTGAAATCTGCGACGATATTCCTTTCCCAATGCACCACCCAAAACATTCACGTTAACCTTTTCCAAGTTTTCATGCCATACCATATGCACTGCAATGTTATATGCGCCCAAAATAAATCAAATGAAATCACATAGCCACTAGCCAACCATATAATAGTTAGGACTAACCTCTTTTACCTTTTCATATGCATATAATCCTTAACATAACTCAAACATAGATCCTTTCCTTTAAAAAAAAAAATCATAAGTTTATTTTCTTTGTTTTGGTTATGTCATTACTAACACGTTTCTTGTGTGTATGTGGGAAGGTACTAGATCGCGATGATTTGTGACATGATCAAATCATAGCTACTGTAAATATATGCCCATCATAACATAAAAATAATGCTTTGAATTGCAGAACATCCCATAAAATGCATCATCCACATGTTACTATGTCAAAATGAAACCTGTTAGTTCCCAAAATGAACCCGTCCCTTTGGTCACATTTTGTGGTGGATAGCATGGCTATTGGTAGTTTCCTAAATTCATTTTTGAGTTTTTCTAGTTGCAAAACTTAGGTTTTGGTTTTTGTTTTAGACGAAAATATGACCCATAAAAATCTTCCTTTTAAATTTTTTCATAATTCACTTTCAGTAGCTAACGTGTGTCCAAAAGATAAGTGTTAGCTGGGGAAAGTGGCGACTTTTAGCAGCTAAAGAGCATCTCTCATAGTTCTGTGCACTATTGAAAGTGTCAAATTCCAAAATATCCAAAGAAGCAGTGTCGCGGGTCGTGCGTTGGTGAAAGTGCAGACTTTCCACAGCTACAGAGTAGTTCTTCCAAGGTCGTGCGCTGGTGAAAGTGAAGACTTTCAACAGCTAAGGATAAATTCTCACAGGGTGGAGTGCTAGTGAAAGTGAAGACTTTCCACAGCTAAGGAGCAGTTCTTGCGCGGGATCATGCACTGATGAAATTGGTAATTTCTACAGCTAAGGGGTGTGTTCCATGGGTCGTTGGTTGGAGAAAGCGGGAATCACGTGCACTTATCCACGTTTCAAAATCAAATCATGATATGATCGAATCACGCCATGCGATTGGAAGGACGCGCTGGTGAAAGTGGGTAATCATTTAAACTCAAGTTCCACGTCCCAGTCGGATTACATCTCGGATCCGGCTCAGAAACTCACGCTCCACAATCATGGCATCAGGGATGGCAATTTTGAATTCAGTGGTGCAGGTACAGAGGATGTACTGCCATGCTGACAACATCAAATCAAGGCATTGCTTCCATATCACACCCTGTTCATGGAGGTCTATTAAAGTTTCAAATGTTTTAAAACAGAGCCAACTCCCGAAGTGCTTTCAACAGTGCAGAACCTCGTCTCGAACAACAATTGCAGGGGTTAATATACAGAATTGTTGGGATTTTCGAGCCACAGAATGGCGAGGAGATGTAGTGGTTCTCTACTCAGGAGAGAGCTTGATAGCCTATCTTTTTTACAGACACTTCCCGAAGTCCAAAAACATTTTTCAAACACAGGGTGTATTGAATTCGTTGAGAGGTTGCAAAATGGTTGCCACCAGTCTACAGCAGAAGCCTTTGCCAAGTCTTTCGATGGGAACAAAGCTCGTGTTGGGTCCATGGAAATTAGAGTAGATGAAGCTTCCATTGCTGCAGCAACAAGCCTACCAAGAACGGGCCAGAGATGGTTCAAAACCACTGCCCCCAAAAATTTGAATTTCAGAGCTTATTTGAAAGAAGAGTTCAGGCAAAAGGCATGGAAAAAGGGTATGCTGGTTTCCTATCTAGAAGAAGAATGGCAGGAGTTGTTCAAAGGCATCCAACTCTACATTACCTTGGAGGGCAAGTATGATAAAATCATGATGTATCACTTCAAACTCCTGGACCATTTCACAGGCAAGACTCCCCTCAATTTACCTTTTTTCCTACATAAGAGTTTGACTAAGGTTTGCAAGAAGATCAGGGCTCAACCCTTGAGCATGAAAAGTACTCTGTGCCACTTCGGCCTCATAAAATTGATCATCCTAGAGGAATTAAAACAGCAGGGAAGGAGCTGGGATCATTTTCTATTCTGGGAGGGTTTTGAAACACAGACTCAGCCTACAAATGAACCAGGGAAAGGTTCAAAGAAACAGTCTTCTCCTCAAAGAAGTTCAAGAAAAGAAAGGACCCTGCCAGGAACTCCAGAAGATAGAATTTCTGGAGTGAATCCCCGCAGGTCGAAGAAAAGGTTAAACTTTGAGTAGACCACAGAGCAGACCAAAGAGCATCCTACAGAGCAGAGTACAGAGAAGAGAACCAATGTATTAGACTTTCCCTATTCAGACTCAGAATCAGAGCAACAAGATCAATGCCCTGTCACCAAAAGTCCTGAGCAGTCAACTGAGTGTGCACAAAACTATGAGACCTTCACCTAGACAGAGGAAGGAGAAACATCAAAAATCTCCAAGTCAAAGAAGTCTCAGAAAATCAAGCATCTGAAAGAGGTAATCGCCCAGCAAGAGGTTTTGGAATGGGTAATCAAAGAAAGGTATAAGAAGTTTTCTGATAACTTTTCTAAAACCAATGTTGCGTTTGAGAGATTGGCTTGGGAAAGTGTTAAAGAGAAGAAGAGAAAGCAAAAACTCAACAAAGATTACAATAGCCTGTGGTGGCTTGCCAAACACCTTAAAAGGAAGATAAGAAGATTGAAACAAAAGCAAAGACAAAAATCCCATCCAGATCTGAAGGTACTTGCTCAAGTCGCTATTAATATGCAAGGTGAGAAACCAGGGGCACACTGAGTTTTGATGAAATCCAAATTTTGAAGGTGAAAACTTGTTTTTAGCGCAATCAGGGATTTCACCAGTGCAAAGAGATATTTTATGACCCATTAGTTGTTGAAAGTGGAGACTTTCAACAGCTAACCTGCGGAATATTAAACGAGTTAGCTGTTGAAAGCTGAAAAGGTATTTTTTGAAGCCAAGGACAAGACAGATCATTCTGAACAGGTTATGAAGGAGATCCAAAGCATCAATGGACTATCAGATCGCATGCAAAGGGTTCAGCATCAGAGGTTCGAGGGAATTTTAGCAACCACATGCAAAACAACTTCCTCAAAAATCGACCATGAACGTTGGAGAGACCCAACTGTCAAGACAGGTGTCCTGCCATGTTTCATTCATTGCAGATCCCAGGAGCTGAAGAATGCAGATGGTGAATTTTGGAGATTGAAGACAGTTCGAGTTCTAAGTTTAGTTGTTATGACTTTATTTTCAAGTTGTTGAGTTAGATTTGAATTACTTTTATTAAATACAAATCCATTTTTTTAGGATCTGTAAAATTGTTTGTAAGAGGCTATAAATGCCTATTTTTTATATGAAACAAGGGTTCAAACTTGGAGAGATTTTATGCCATTGTATAGACTCTTATTACAGTAATAAATTAGAGTTTCCTTTCGTTTGCAATACCAGAATTGTCCATATTTCATTTTTTGTACTTTACTTTCAGTTTATTTTAGTTCATAAAGACTGTTACCTCTTTATTGAACTCATAGGATCGAAATTAAAGGATTCCTTGTTGTCTTGTATTAGGCCCTACTTTCACTTGTATTGGCAAATCAAGAATAGTATTCTCCATCCTCTTTTTCAATTATTTGATCTGGTTATTGTTTACTGAAAGCACTATATCTTTAGATGTGTGATGAGTTGTTTCTTATACAAATCATTGAAGACCCCATTGTCCCAAACACATAAAAACCACTATTTCTAAGTTACCAAGCATCCTTAGCCTACAACTCTAAGGAGTTTCTTGGAGTGATAACAAATTGGCGCCGTTGCCGGGGAGACGGGATTCAAGCTCTGATTTCCTGGGATACGACACAGAGCTGATCTTTGATGATAGACAAAGATTAGACATTTTCAGTTGGTTGTAATCATCTATCTGGCGACTCCACAAGTTCATCCTGGCTCCTAAGAGGATCAGTACTAGGGCGAATCCTCAAGAATCACCGATCACACCAGTGTCCAATCCAGAATCAATTCTCAGAAAAGCAAAGACGATTCAAGGTCAAACTTCAAGAGCAGATCCAAAAGGTAATCCTCTTTCCAATTCTGGAAAATCTACTACAGAAAAAATTGAGTTCTTTTCAGAGAACACTGATGATAAAACAACTGTAAATACTGTAGAAGAACAAACTCTTTTTGATCAACAGAAAAATCCTAGTGATAAAAAATTGTTAGACTATAATTTGATTGAAAAAACATCTCAAACTTTAGAAAGAAGCCGTAGTTCTTCTTCCCTTGAATCTTTCCATTCTCAGCAACAAGAAGACCACTTGAACATTTATACTAGCCTCCTTGTTGTTGAACATCTCCTCCAAGAGCTATCTTCTAAGGGTGAAGAAAATTTAGCTGGCCAGCTTGCAAATTTTTACAGAGCCTCTTATCATACCTCTTTCCCATTGGAAGATTCACCTCTTTCACATTTCTCTAGTGTTGAAGACTTGAAGAAGAAACTATCATTTTCCCCACCTCTAACAGTCATGGCTGCACCACCTCCTCCTTTGACCAAGATGCAACAAATCTTGGCTACCAGGTATGCACCACTTATACTGCCAAACCCAGTAGCAGCCATGACAACAGGAGACTATCAGAAATATATGCCTAAATTCACAGGTGAAGGCGATGTGTCTGCTAAAGAACATATTGAGGCTTTTTACAGTTATGCAGAGAACCTTAATATTGAACAAGAAGATGTTTGGACACAAGTCTTTGTCCAATAGACGTCCATGCTAGGAAATGGTTTAAAGAACTCCCTGCTGGTTCCATTGCTGGAATCGAGCAATTGGACGAGACATTTCTGAAACATTGGGGTGACAGAAGAGATTTTGTCTACTACATCACAGAATTTGGCAACTTGAGGAAACAAAGTAATGAATCAGTCTCTGATTTCACCAAGAGGTTTAACCAGATGTATGGAAAAATACCAGTTGAGATAAAATCGTCAAATGCTTCTGCCAATATCACCTATTCTGATGCTTTTGATTCAGATTTATGTTTGCTATTGAGAGAAAGGAGGTCACCAACATTATCTCTCATGCAAGATGCTGCCCTTGAGGTGGAATCTAATATTCTGGCCTCTCAGAAGCGGAAAGGAGATTGTGATAGGAGAAGACCAAAGAATGAGGCCTCATCTTCATCAAACGCTGATCCAAAACTTGATAAAATGGCCAAGATGCTAGAGTCTCTAACCTCTGAGATATCTAAGCTCAAGATCAAAAATAAACAGCTTGTGAAGGGAAGAAGCACTTATGACTCTGCAGGCAGAAATCCGAACCAAAATCCAAATAACTTCAGAAGGAATAATCAACCAACTCAGATCTTGCAAAGAGAAAAGAATTCTAATGAAGATCAGAGGATAAAGGTCCCTCTTCAAAATGTTGTGATGGACGAAGATAATGGTGAAGATCAAGAAGATGGAGAGGGTGACATTCATTGTGTTGGAGAAGAGACAGGGAAATCTTATCTAACACAACAGGACTATGAGGAATCATTGATGACTGAACAAACAGAAGATGATCTTCTTGGTGATGGCATTTTCACAACAGAAGATAAAAATAGATATAACCTCTTATATAAATCTAATTCTACTCAACAAGATGCATCAGCCCCTCCTGAAAAGATTGTTTCCCCTGCTAAGCAAAAGGATCAGACATCAGAGGATCAGCAAGAAAATCCTTCAAACGTGAAAGCATCAGCTCCTCCCAAGAAGACTGTTGCCCCTGTCAAGCGTCAAACTCCAGAAATTTAGCCTCTTGCTGAAGAGAAAAATAATCTGGAAGCCCCTTCAAATCAGGTAAATGTTTCTGATAAAGTTGTTGATAAGGTTCCATACTCTTTTAATTTTGAGGCTGAAATACAAAAAATTAAGATTCCTATTCCTCTAGTTGAGCTGATGAAAAACGAGATGTTCAAGAGGGATATCCTCAAAACTTTATATCCCCAATTTGTATCCCTTTCTGCTGATATCCTCAACATTTATGATGATAAACCTACCATTACTCTGGGCCAAATGGTAGAAGACAGAGATGAAAGTTGTCCTCCTTTTTACATCTCTTTAAATATTCATGAGAAAACACTACACAATTGTTTGTTAGACTCTGGTGCTTTGCACAATCTGATGCCAAAGGCTGTCATGGATGAGCTTGGGCTAGAGATCACCAAGTCTTATCATGACCTTTTCTCCTTTTATTCTTGGAAAGTCAAATGTCTTGGGATGATTAAGGATTTGGCTGTGACCTTGACCCAAGCATCAATGAAAACTATGGTGATGGATATAGTGGTGGATGACATACCTCCAAAATTTGGATGCTTACTATCGAGATCGTGGATGAAGAGATTAGGTGTCACTATTCAAATGGATCTCTCTTATGCTACTATCCCTATTTTCGGAGGGGTGAACAGAAGGATTTACAGGGAATCTCAGTTGGCATATGTTATCAGTGACAAGAAAAATCCATCCAATCATCCTATCTATTCGGTCGACACAGATATGGGATCTTGTATTTTGCAAATTGATGATTCACTGCCTGATACATTGCTTCTCAGAAAACCCACAGATCAAATCACAGTTCAGCCCACAGAAACAACAGAAGATGATCTCTAGACCATGTTCTTTGACAGTGCTTGCACTAGGGAGTCAGTTGGAGCAGGAGTGGTATTCATTTCTCCCTCTAAGAAAACTTCTCATTTGTACTTTAAACTTGATTTTAAAGTGACTAATAACATTGTTGAGTATGAAGCACTACTTTTGGGGCTGAATGCAGCCAAGGAGAAGGGCATTAAAAAATTGCAGGTTTTTGGAGATGCAGATTTGATTATCCAACAGGTGAATAACTCCTTTCAAGTGAAGCATGTCAGGCTGAAGGCATACAAAGATGAAGTGTTGAAGGCAATTCGCGATTTTGCAGATTTTAAGATCTCATTTGTACCTAGATCCATGAATGAATTGGCTGATTCATTGGTTGTGTCCGCTTGTGCATTCATAACCCCTCTGCCTCATAAATTATCTTACGAAATTCAAGTTAAATATAGGACCTCTCTCCCTGATAATGTAAAATTTTGGAAGGTCTTTGAAGACGATGTTGAACTCACTATATTCCTTGCAGTTATAGATGAGTTTGCAGATCTGCAGATTGATCAGGAGAATGAACATGACCATGAAGTTGAGGAGCCAAAGTTCAAAAGAAAAATCGCAGCACATGAAATAGTTCAGCTGTCCACCAACATAAATCCTAAAGGTTTGGTCCCGCTGGAAAGGTTGTTCGATAACAATGATGTGGCTGTAAAATTACAAAGTGGGGAAAAAGAGTCAGATGTTTTGCAGTATAATGTGGCTAGTGAGCAAGATCCTAAACATGTTAACTTAGCCTCACATTTGACTGAAAAACAAAGGGCTGATTATGGAGAATTGCTAAAGGAATTTGCAGACATCTTTGCTTGGTAGTATGATGACTTGAAGACTTTTGACATAGAAGTGATTCAACATAAGATTCCCTTGAATAAAGACACCAAACCATTCAGGCAGAAGCTTAGATCCTTCAACCCTTTGTTGCTGCCTACAATGGAAAGGGAAATTAAGAAAATGTTGGATGCTCGCATTATCATTCCTCTCAGGTATTCAGAATGGATTGTGAATCTTGTGTCAGTTAGGAAGATGAATGGGGAGATCAGACTCTGCGTCGACTTCAAAAATTTGAACAAGTGCTCTAGGAAAGACAACTACCCTCTGCCTAAAATGGAGCATATTTTGCAAAAGGTATCAGGATCAAAGGTGATGTCTTTTATTGATGGGTTTTTCGGATACAAACAGATTGTTGTCCATCCGGAAGACATAGAAAAGACTGCTTTTACCACTCCATGGGGTACGTTTATGTACGAGAATATGCCCTTTGGATTGATGAATGCAGGAGCGACATTCCAAAGGGAAATGGACATTGCCTTCGTTGGTGAGAAAGATAAATTTGTCCTGATTTATCTTGATGATATCACTATTTTCTCAAGTAACCACGAACTTCATTTGCAGCACTTGAGAAGGACATTTCTGAAATGTTGAAGGTATGGCATCTCTCCTAATCTGAAAAAATTGAATTTTGCACTTAAGGAGGGAAAATTACTTGGGCATATTGTTTCAGCTGATGGGGTTAAGATTGACCCAAAGAGGGTTGAAGCAATTAAAAATCTGTCTCTTCCTAGATCAAAGAAAGACATTCAGTCTTTCCTTGGGACTATTAACTTTGTCAGAAGGTTTATAGTGAATTTTTCTGAACTCACAAAGTATATCATTGCTATGTTGAGGAAAGACTCTGGGGTAAAGTGGACTGAAGCATCCAGACATTCATTCAATGCCATCACAACAGCCCCTATTTTGATCAGCCCCGATTTCTCCAAGGTATTTTACATTTTTTCATTTGCTTCCAGTGATACAATCGCAGCGGTACTCTTGCAGAAGAATGTTGATGATCAGGAGCATCATGTTTCCTTCTTCAGTAAGGTCTTGAGGGATGCAGAGGTAAAGTATGAATTGTTGGAGAAACAAGCATATGCGCTTGCCAAGGCACTGAAAGCTTTCAGGGTCTACATTCTTCAAGCAAAGGTAATATCTTTTGTTCCCTCCAGTTCAGTTAAATATGTTCTTGTCCAACCCGACATTGACGGAAAAAGGAGTAAGTGGATAGCAAGATTGATTGAATTCGATGTTGAAATCAAACCAACAAAACTAGTGAAAGGTCAGGGCCTTGCCAAACTCCTGGCAGAGGAAAATTGCAGGTTGCTTGACATAAATCTGATGAGTATTGATGCAAAAAATGTTCTGTCTTCAGAGAACAAGGAAGGTGAGGGAATGCAAGTTTCAGCTCATTTAGTTGATTGCAAATGGTACATTCATATTATTCAGTTTCTGCAAAATTTATCAGTTCCATCAGATTTGACAAAGACTCAAAGAAGGGATTTGAAGCTCAAAGCTATAAATTTCTGCATCAATGATAACTTGTTGTTCTGGAAGAATCCCATAGGTTTATTGTTGAGGTGTGTAAACCAAGAGGAGGTAGCTAAAGTCATGAGTGAATTTCATAATAGTGAATGCGGAGGACATCACTATTGGAAAACCACAGCACACAAAATCTTAAGATCTGGTTATTACTGGCCATCCTTATTTTCAGATGTATATGATTTTGTGAAAACATGTGACAAATGTCAGAGATTTGAAGGTAAACAACAACTGAAGTCCCTTCCTCTCAAACCTATAGTGGTCACAGGGCCTTTCCAGCAGTGGGGCCTAGACTTCATAGGTGAAATTCATCTGCCTTCTAGTGGTCAGCATCGGTGGATCCTGGTTGCCACCGATTACTTTACAAAGTGGATTGAGGCTATTCCCACCCGAAATGCCAATCATACTATCATCATAAACTTTCTGCAGGAAAACATATTTGCCAGATTTGGTTGTCCCAAGAGATTGGTCACTGATAATGCTGCTGCATTCAAAGATAAACACTTGGTGAAATTGTGTGAAGAGCTGGGAATTCAGCTGGTACATTCCACAGCCTACTATCCACAAGGGAACGGTTTAGATGAGTCATCCAACAAGAGTTTAGTCAGAATCATAAAGAAGCTACTTGAACAAAACGCCAGAGGTTGGGATTCCAAACTGAAGTTTGCCTTGTGGGCTGACAGGGTAACATGTAAGAAATCAATCGGTACATATCCTTTCAAGTTTTTATATGGTACTGAGGCCATATTTCATGTTCAACTTGCATTGTCGGTTGCAAAGTTCTTGCAAGAAACTGATTCTGAACCAAGTGATTTGACCAGGAGAATTCACAATTTGGTAGAACTACAGCAAGATAGAGAGCGGCTCTTGGAAAAAACAGAATTGCATCAAGAAAGAATCAAAGGAACTTTCAACAAGAAAGTCAAATCAGATGTCTTCAAAACAGGGGATTTGGTCTTAAAGTGGGATGCAGCAAGGCAGGAGAAGGGGAAACACGGAAAATTTG